>CAUYPO010073913.1:0-37054 GCA_963574435.1 Cheirogaleus major
GTAGTCCCAGCTACTTGGGAGGCTGAGGCAGAAGGATCGCCTGAGCCCAGGAGTTTGAGGTTGCTGTGAGCGAGGCTGACGCCACGGCACTCTAGCCGGGGCAACAGAGTGAGACTCTGTCTCAAAAAAAAAAAAAAACAACAACAAAAAAAAACATATGTGGCCCACTCAATTTATATATGATGGGATGATGTATTTATAGAAGAGGGTTTATTTTTTGAGAGTTAATTTATGCGTACTATATTTGAAGCCACTAGTTTCTTAGAAGGTTTTCCCCTCTCCCCTTAACGGATATCTAATTAGTATGCTTTAAATTTAGAAAGCATGAATTAATTGCTGAGAACATTCTTTAGAGAAATGGTACTTTAAAAAACCTCTCTGAAATAATAAGATTTTCAGATGTGTTGTAAAGAATTTTAGCCAGCCTCTTGGCTCTTTGTCCTGACAGAGAAATGTTGTGCATTATTTTGTTACCGATTTCCTTTTAGTGAAGCATTTAAAAAATAATCATAATTAAGATGTGGAGGAACAAAAGCTTCCAAACAGAGCAAGTCCTATGGTATTTTTTCCTTGTTGTGACTCAACTGCTTCATTCAGTCTGAAAAAATATGCCCCATAAGCGCATACTGGAGGACACAGTGGCTGTTCTCTTGTGCCTGGGATCTTAGTCACTTCCTTAAACTCCAATAAATCGGTTAGTTGATGCCATGATCTTCTCTGTTTATAGCCACTATTGTAATCTAGTAATGTCTGTATTTGAAATACACTGTGATGGTCTTTTAGTGTACCTTCATTAATTTATGAATTCTTTCATTATTCATCCATTTATTCATCATTTATGAAATAATTCAGTGCCTCTTGGGGGCATTTTATGTACTGGGGATACTACTGTAAATACAACATTCCTCACCTGTAACAAGTCTAAACAGACAGACACTAATAACCCCAGACAGACATTAAAGACCCCAGTGAAAGTACCGAATAGAGAGGGTCTATGTAGGTATTAGTTGAATAGAGAGGATCTATGTAGGTATTAGTTGAATAGAGAGGATCTATGTAGGTATTAGTTGAATAGAGAGGGTCTATGTAGGTATTAGTTGAATAGAGAGGGTCTATGTAGGTATTAGTTGAGAGCCAAAGGATAAGAAAGAGTTAGACACAACTGGAAATCCTTGATGTTTCCCTTCCTTTTTGAATTAAGTGAATACAGACTATATTGCAGGACATTGAATTACAACTAAAACCTGCAACACAGCATATCTCAACATGCTTTCTACCATGCCGATGGTAGCAAATCATCCCAATTGCTCAATCAATCTAGCCACCTCAAATGCCGTGGTAAAATCTTTTAGGTAGGTGTTGATAATCTGTCTGTTACTTCCTCTTGTAACTTAGGACCTTGGCATATACTCATTCTTTAAAGCTGAACAAGACATCTCTCTGTTTGAAATCAGCCACAGGCTTCTGATCTGATTTGGAGAAGAAATTGAGATCCTAAATCCTGCCACATATTTCCCCCCACTTCACCCTGTGCCAGTCATGCTCAGCTCTTTTCTGTCTCCTGGTCAGGCCACATCCCTATCAGAAACTTTGTGTGCTCTTCCTATGCAACCTGGAATAGACATCTGACTGGTGTTCACATGATTCACAGCCTCACGTCTTTCAGGTGTCTGCTCAAATGTCACCTCAGTTTGATGCCTTTGATATCAACAGAAAAAAAAAGTCATCTCAGCAGTGACAGTTTTCTCAGTATCATACTTAAAATAGTCATTCTGTCTCCTCAATCACTCTTTCTTTCTTCTATGCTTTATTTTTCTCCATAACACTATTACTGTCTGACATGCCATCTATTTTACTTCTTTATCTAATTTTTTTTCTCTTCCTTCTTCTCCCTGCCATATGCTGTACTTTGACAGGGAATATTGTGTGCTGTGTTTGCTATTGAATTCCCAGTGCCTAGGAGGGTGCTTGTCAACACAGAGGTGTTAAATGGACAAATAAATAAATGGTGGGGAGAAGGATTTATTCCAAGTTTCCCTTCAACTACAAATATATACATATGTGCAGACCTTTATATGTATATTTATACATATAAAGCTCTACAATTTTAATCCCCTAGCTTGCTACTTTAGGAAACCAGGGACTTGATAACATCAAAAAATTTATTCTCATAAAGAAGAAACTCCTTTCAAAAGTAAACAGTTCTTACAGTTGATGGTCATGAGAAATTCAATAATTTGTTTTTCCACATACTTTAAATAAAACCTGGATACTTAAAAGATAAGAAATAATGTTGAGCTACGTGAGTCCTCAACACATAAAATAAAGATCATTAGTTTAGTTTCTACTCCATAGATCTTGAAGAAAAAAGAAAGCTCATCTAAATAGAAAAGACAAAAAAATTACAAATATGAATCTATTGTTATAAGTCTCTGTTACAAAGACACGGTTATAGGAAATCTAAAAGCACATAGAGCATGCCACAGATTCATCACTTAGAATAAAATTTTATGGTAAAATTAGTCAAACAGACTTTCATTTTATTAGATAATTAAGTTCAGATATTAGATATTTTTAAAGAACTTAAATTATGGGAATATTCAAACATAAAAAAGTAGAAATAGGGAAAATAGTATAACAAACTCCACTGTATCCAACACTCAGTTTTAACAGTTGTCAACATCCTGCTGTATTATGTAGTGTGCTATGATTTCTTTTGGGAATGCAAAAAATATAAGCAGTTTTTCTTTCTTCTGAACCATATGAAAAAATGCTCATATGCATCTAAAATTCTCCCAAAATATGTACTCATATTTTCAACATACCTAGTTCTCTGCATGTTTAAATTATAAGGGCACAATTTAAGAAGAATTTAAGTTTATTAGGTAGTTATTATTTTTCCCATCTTTAAAAAATAAAATAAGCATCAGGGATTTTTGGTAAAGATTATATAATTAAAAATTGAAAGAGTAAAGATTTCAACTCATGTTTTCTAACTGTGTCCTAAAGGTATTCTACAATTAAATATAGCTATTGAACAAGAGTTTGATTTCTGATTACTTCATGAATTTTTTTTCTAATTAAATCTACCTTTTCCCTTTCTTGAATTATTTTTGCATTATTTGTTAAATCTGGGCATTTAACATTCATTACATTTAACTGTATATAATTTTTGTTAATTGTATAATTAGTGTATGTGTGATTATTACAATACACTCAAGAGAAAACGCTGTGTCTTATGATATGTGCATTAAAAAATGTAGAGAATAAAAAGTAGTATACTTTAAAAATACTTCTGCCATACTAAATCATATTTGTTAAACAAATAATAACTCAAGAACTAACACATAACTACTTTTTATCATAGAAGATAATATTATCGTAAGAAAATCAAAACATAATTTTATAAATTATTTATTTTGTGAAATTAAATAATTCAAGCTTTATTAGATAATTCAAACTTTAAGCTATTGGAACTTTATTCTGAGCCTTGAGAGGAATGTGGCTATTTCGCTTTAGTCACATGGCATGCACCTGCAACTTTTGCCTCTTTTTCTGTAAATAATTAGGAAGCCCAAAGAGTGCCAGAGATAAGACCCTTCAGATTACTACCCCTCCTCATGGAGTAATAAAGTAATCTTCATTGGAATGTAATAATCTAAAATGAATCAAATCATTATAACATATGCACTGGTCTCCTATGAAAAATGTAATCATGCTAAAATTTCTAATTTCTACCTATATATGTGAAACCTTAAATTCTCTACTTTGGAATGCAGGCCCCATTTGTTTGGAGTTGATGTCTCCTGAGTGGCCATCTTCAGTCTTTGCACTTGAATAAATTGTGTATTTAATCATACTTTCTGAATCTCACTATTTAAGGTTGACATTTTATTTTATTTTCAGTTCACAAAGGCACCTGAGCTGATCCTCAAGTGATCTCTGTCACTTTGCTGACAACTAGAATCTTGGCACCAGCAAAAATGTCTTTTGTTTAACTGACCTCGCCAGAGTCTAGGAAGATCTCTGGTAAAGCCCCTCTCTAGGTTTGAATCCTGCTGGCTTGGTTGAAAGATTTGGCTTTATTCAAGTTACACAGCCCTAACTTGAGGGGTTTGGAACTGAAGCTCTACTGTAAGGTAGGAATTTCATTTGCTATTCTCCAAAGATCCTGCTACTTGCAGATTTGTGGTTTTCACTTTTCTCAAAGGTTAAGGTTTTGTTTTGAATTACTCTTTATAATTTTACAATTTTTTTCTTCTTAGAAATTTTGGTCAGGCAAAAAATTTCTCTTTGAAAAGAGAAAGTGAATCTTTGTGGCTTTCATGAAAATTTTGTAATTTTAAGACAGGCCAGATTCTGAAGCTCAGTTCAATTGACAAATCTAAATTTTCTTCTTCAGTAACCAATATTATAAAAGGTTCTCCATGAGGATACAATAAATTCTAAAGATAAGAGACTCTTTTCCTCCTGGCCAAAAGGCACCTTAGGTGACTATGGTCTTGTGGAACTATTGGAGCTTACCACTTGTGCTTTGAAATAGTCTTACATGCAATCCCTTAAGAACACACAGGGAACTTTGTTTAATCCACTGGGGACACATAATGGTTGATCAGCTAGTGCTTTAAGCATAAAAGTCTCTTAGGACCACTGAGATTCATAGAAAGGAAGAATAGACTCAAAGTGACACCTTGAGGAGCTATTCCCACAAGCAGCACACTTGATCCAAAACATCTCCTCAGGTCTTTTTGGTCATTCAAAAGGAAAGTCTAAATTATGGGCAAACATATCTATACAAATGAGTCTTCCATCTTAAGGAGATATCCACCATTAGAATCACCAGCTGAATTCATGCTTAATACTTAGGGAATCTTTTCATGCAAATATTTCAAAAAATGGTCTCATGTAACTCATGATAACCCCAAATTACAATGGCCAAAATGGGGTACCCTTGAAATACCTAAGCTAGTCTATCTATGCATTTAATTAGAAAAAGCCAGCTCAAAATTAAAATGAAATAACTAGGAGAGCTAGCTTCAGTTGTATGTAGAAGCTTTAAAAGAGGTTCTGGTACAGTAACTTCTTTGTAAGAGGAAAACTAAAGATTGTCTAAAACAATTTCTGAATTGAAAAATATTGCTGAAATTCCTCCCATCCTTCAGCTCCTCCTTCTCTTTTGTCAGAACTTCCTTGTAGGGACTTACCACTCCTTCCTCCTCCTGTTCTTCCTTCTGCTGTTCTGGATCCATTTTGGAAGCACCCAGTGTCCAGTAAAAGAGAACCTGCCTTGGTTTATCAACCGTGAACAAAAGTAGAACTTAAAGGCATAATTAAAGCATTCCTGGATCCTTTTCTGGACCATATTAGATATGATAGAGAATTTGAATCAGACATTCAAACTTATGACCATAGATTCTCTAATTTGCATCAATTTGTTCACATGTTAGTGTCAGAAAGTAAAGCCAAAGATTAAGTAGCAACAGCAAATTGGAGAAATCCTTTAAACTCTCATAAATTTTCTGAAGCAGACTGTAAATGGGCCCGTGATATTGCCAAACTTTACTAGAAGATACCCCCTTAGTTTTCCAATGAGTAGTTGATTGGAACAAAATGTAATAATGCTGATAAAATTTTGATGAGCCTGTAATGTCATATTATGAAGGACTTGAAAAAAGTTTACAAAATATTAAAGACTATCAAAAGAAAGTTATACTAACCATCAAAATGATACTTGCCTTAATTAAAACTTTATAAATAGATTAGATATAATTGGCAATTATAATAAAGAGAAAACTCTCCAGTTGGGCTACCCTTCAAACTTACGATCTAGTTAATTTTGCTGATCAAATGTCTCATACCCGAACCAGGAAAGAAAAGAGAAATTAAACAGAAAGGAAAAGCAGATAAAATCAGAGTTTACAGCTAAAACACTTGTTCAACCAATTTGTAACCTCTAAACAGTCTCATAAGTTTTAAAACTGACACCATCACCTGCTTTGCAATTACTGTAGAAAGTCTGGACATACCAAAAGGGATTAAAGAAAATTAAAATGGAAAGAATAGCAACAGGCCAAAGAAAAAGAATAGGGATGCTCCAACATAATCAAAGGGAACTTTTCTTTTCTCCTCACTAATATCTTAGGGGAAATTGAAATTAATTTAAATGGAGAATAAACAGAAGCTCTTATTGACACTGGAGCTTATACATTATCAGTGATAAATCCCAACTTATTACAAGATCCAATTTCTCAGAGTAAAAAAAAAATACAAATGGTGGATGCAACAAATACTCCAATATCAGTATGTAAATTTTAAGCTATAGTTTTCCAGTTAGGTCCCCTACAGGGAACACATGTTTTCTTCTTCATTCCCTCAGCCCCCATCCATTTGATAAGGAAAGACTTTTTAGAATTATACAACATTCACATCTTTTTCTCTCAAAAGGGGGAAGTGTACTTAGAATTAGAAGATAAAATAGAGTTATGAAATTGGACCTATATAAAATAGGTCCAATATTTTTACAAAATGTAATCCTTTTAATTCACAAATTTCAATTTGTATTGTCATAGAAGACACTAAATCATTAAATGATGAAGAATTGCAAGAACCATTAAAAATAGTGTCAGGTTAATTGTGGTAAAAGTCTTTCACTAGTATCAGAGGCCTTGGATAATCTGGGACCTGTAATTTTGGATTATATAAAAACAGGCTTGATTATTCCTTGTATAAGCCCATGTAACACTCCAACCCTCCCTCTAAGAAAACCAAGCAGTAGAATATGGAAATTTGTACAGGAACTGAGAGCTATTATATTAAATACATAGTCATTTCCTTGACATCCAGTGGTGCTAAAATACCATACATTATTGACTTCCATCTCAACTGAAGGTGGGTTCTCTACTGTAATAGACCTGCACTGTGACTTCTTTAGTATGACCATAGATAAAGATAGTCAATTTCTTTTCACTTTCACTTGGGGAGACAGACAATACACGTTGACGACTAAGCCTTAGGAATATACTGATGGCCCAATTTCTTTTACACAAATATTAAAATCAGTCCTTTTGGATGTCAACTTCCCTAAGAAATCCACCTTGATAAAGTATGTAGATGATTTACTTCCCTGCTCAGGAGATAAGCAAGCCTCCATAGAGGATAGAATTTACTTACTACAATTATTAGCTTCAAAGGGACATAAGGTCTCAAAGGAAAAACTTTGGTTCTGTCAAAAACAAATAGGGTATTTAGGTCATCTAATAGCAAAGGAAGGCCTATTAATAAATCTTTATAGAATATAAAGAATATTGACTTTCCCTACCCTCCAAAACTAAAAAAAAATTGAGAGGATTTGAGGGCTTGTTCAGATATTACAGAAATTAGATTACAAACTTCTCCTTAAATACTCAACCTTTATATACTCTTTTAAAGCAAAATAAGACAGACCCCCTGGAATGAATGGAGGAAATCAGTTAACATTGGAAGACATTAAAGAATCTTATAGATGCCCCCATGTTAAGGGCATCCATATTATAATATTCCATTTTCATTGTTTTAAATTATTCTGAGCCTTGAGAGGATGTGGCTATGTGGCCTGCAGCTGCAACTTCTACCTTTTTTCCCATAAATATTAGAAAGACTAAACAGGGCTAAAGATAAGGCTCCCTTAGATTACTGCCCCTCCTGATGGAGCAATAAAGAAATCTTCCTTGGGTTGTAGCAATCTATAACCAATCACTGTTGTTATGTATGTATAGGTCTTTATGGAAAATGTTTTAATCCTGCTAAAATTCCTCTGTCTCTGCCTATATAAATGAATTCTCCACTTTGGAACACTGACTTCATTTATTTAAAGTTGTTATCTTCAGGTGGCTATCCTCAAGTTTTGCACTTCAAGAAACTCTGTAATTAATTATATTTTTGGAATCTCATTACTTAAGGTTGACATTTTGAAAAAAAGAACAATAAATACACTGATGTCTCTTCATTGAGTTTTCTGCTACAGGGTCATTGAAACTTAGGTAACACAACTTTCATGTGTTGAAATGATAGGCTACCCATAGGTCCTTCCGATCGAAAAGACCAACAGGCTTAAAAGAGTCCATATTAATGAGTCTGAAAATTCTGGCATTATTTAGTAGTTTTTATATTTTTACCTTGGATAATATAATTCATTATAAATGGAGCATTGGGTTTCACCTATGTACAATAGATAAAAAAGTTAGATTGGATAATATAGATATAAATTCATTAAACATGATGAATTTCATCCGGACTTCCAGTTAATTTGATTTAAGAAGACAGAAATTGAACATATCTATTTAGAAAATATTTCAGAAAAATAAAAAAAAAATTGACTCTGGCTGTGTCAATCTCTATAGTTGTATTGTATCATGAATCTATAACAGTGAGTTCTGTTAAAAGCTCAAGTGTGTCCCTACCAAACTCATGTTAATATCTTAACCCCCATTACTTCAGAATGTGACTATATTGGAGATAGGGCTTTTAAAGTGGTGATTAAGCTAAAATGAAAATGTTATGGTTGGCCCTAATCTTTGATAAGTACACCTAAGTAGAACAGTGTCCTTATAAAAACAGGAAATTTGAACACACAAAGAGACACCAAGTATACATGTCCACACAGAAAGATCATGTGAGAGCTTTTGTGAAGTTAGTCATCTGCAAGCCAGTGGGGAGGCTTCCAAAGAAACCCAACTAAAAACACCTATATTAAAATAATGTAAGGCCATATGGCAGGAATAGCAATGAAAGTATGATTTCTACAGTAGTATAGATATAGCTAAAAGTTAACTAGGCATTGTTCCCTAATTTCCCTACTGCTACAACTGCTTACTTTTTAAGTATCATGTATCCTTGACAGCAGCAAGATTTGTGACTTCCCCAATTGCTTCTATAGATAACATTGCTATTGTAAAACCTAAGACTGGTCTTTGAAATACCTTCCAGACTTTGAATTTAGGAGGGTCCAACTGATGTCAGTCAAATCAATGGCTATGGAAGGGAATTGGTCCAACAATTTTTGTGATCACCTAACCAGGAACTGTCTCAACCAAGAAGACAATTTCTGCTTCCCAATCCTATGAGTTCATCCCCAGCCAATCAACAGGCCCAATTCCCTAGCCTTTAGTTTGCTCAACAACCTTTAAAAATCTTAGCCCCCAAGTTCTTGAGGAGATGGATTTAAGAAATTTCTCCCATCTCCTCACCTAGCGCCTTGCAATATTAAACTCTGTTTATGCTGCAACTCCTGCTGCCTCAGTATATCGGCCTCTATCTGAGCAGTGAGCAAGGGATCCAGCTGGATGATAACACAACCTGCCAACACCTTGGTCTTGGACTTCCAGGCTCCATAACTGTGAGAAAATAAATTTTTCTTCTTTACACCTGGTCTGTATTATTTTGTTATGGCAGCAGTTGGGTCTCAGAAACCAATATCCCAAAATATGACACTTTGACATGCTAAACTGAAAAAGAAGCCTCAGGGTCTTTCTGACATTCCCCCCACCCTGCCACATACACACACGAACACACATCCTTTGTCTCTCCCAAAACACAGAATAAGACTGTTCTCTGAAGTTCCTGTCAGGCTGTAGCCTGCTCTTGGTTCTTTGTGTGCTCTTGGCCAAATGACCAGACACACCAAAAACAAGGCGAGCATGAAACAAAGTTTATAGAGGAAGTACAAGATAAGTTTACAGAGAAAGAGCAAAATATAGGTTCACAGAGCAAGAGCAAGATACATTGACCATAGACGATGAACAGATACCCTGTCATAACAAAAAGGGCCTTGGTTATGGTCTGGGGTCTTGTTTTATAATGTCTAGATTGGGCTCTCCTTGTGGTTCAGATATCACCATCGAACCACTTTGATGGACAGTTTTGAGTTATGTGACTTGAGTCTTACTACCTATGTAGATCTCCCATGAGCCTCTCTGAAAGCCCACTTTGGGAGTGAACCTCAATAAAGTTCCAAGCTAATAACATGATAATTAGCCTTAGGTTGTTCTAGATCACCTTTCAGACCATAGTCAGCATTTAACTATTTAAATAGTCAGTATTTAACTCCAAATTCTCAGGATATCATTTTTTTTTTCAATTTAGTGCTATGAGATATAGGTGCAGAGAGTTCTTCTGAGAAGGAAAACCCCCATCTATTACTTGGAGCATCAGCCACCTGAGACCCCCACCCGTCTCAGAAGACCCACATCAGCATAATATTAACCTACTACCTGGCCCATCAACTAACCTGTTACCTGGCACATCAGTATAATACTAACCTATTTATTACCTGACACATCAACTAACCTAATACCTGGCAGGCATTAGCCACCTGAGACTCCACCCCTCGGACCATCCAAACTTAATAAAAATGGGAAAAATCAGGTAGACAGGGCTCAGAATTTGGTGGTGAGATCCCTCTGAGCCCACCAGCAAATAAACTTTGATTCTCCTACTTTCTGTGGGCTGCTCCGTTTGTCCTTGGAACCACCTGCTGTAACACTTGCTGTAACACTTACCCTTTGAACCCTCTCCTACTTCTTTATGTAATCCAGGGCCACAGTCTCTATTTTGAGTTTACAAATGTCCTAATGTTAGGTTTTAGTCTGAAACTGTCAGTTTTTGCTGCGCTCCTGGCCAAAGAATGACCAGACACACCAAAGTTAGGCAAGCAAAAAAATAAACCTCACAAAAATGAGGTTTATTGGGGAGAGAAAGATAGGATTAAAGGGCAAGAGCAAGATATAGGTTTACAGAGCCTGATACATATACCACAGATGATGACTGGACCTATTGTTGTAGTAAAGGGAGAGCCAAAGGAAAGGCAAAGAGAGAGAGGTTGGCTATGGTCTGCATCTTATTTTATGGTGTCTGGATGGGGACCTCCCTCGTGGTTCAGAGGTCACCATGGAACCACTTTGATTTGACAGTTGGGAGTCACATAACCTGAGCCTTAACTACACATGTGGGTTCTAGGTCACTTTCTGGACTTTATGGTACCCATGTGGCTTGGCCCGTGGGCTAGAGGGTTTTCTGCATTCTTTTGCAGCTGGCATGCCAAGTTCTGATTGGCAGATTCATAGAGTATTCCCTCCTTCCCTAGGTATGGAGAATTAGGGTTGGGCAGGACCAAGGTGGGGACAACAACACCCACTTTCATCCCTAGGAGACCCAGAATTCCTCACTGTCTACCTAACACTAGGTGAATGTCTACAATGATGTATATTATTGTACATATAGGTAACCAGCAAGATTTAAGGAAAGTCTTAAAGTATGAAACACAGAACACCTGCAGGTAAAGCTCATGGACCCTAACAAAGAAAAAGCTCCAGTGGGCATTGGTTGGAGAAATATGTGTAGTCCATGGAAAGAGGAATGAGAGGTTCACAGGGCAGTGGAAGCTGGAGGCAACACTTTCTCAGGATCAATTTCTATACTTTTCTTGAGCACAGTCCCTCTTGTTTCTGGGTTACCTTCCTCAGATTGCACCTTCCTTTTTCTTTTCCCAATTCTTTTGTCCAACTTCTTTTTTAATGCCTTTTCCTCCATAGCTTCTGGCTTCCTTTTTTTTTACCTCTTAAACTCTTTGATTCTTATCTCATTTTGGTTTTGAGATACCTTTTCCTCATGGCTTATCATGAACATCTTTTCATGTGCTTATTGGCCATTCCTATATCTTATTTGGTGAAATGTGCATTCACATCCTTTGGCCATTTTTAATTAGGCATTTTGACTTTTTCTTATTAAGTTGTAAAAATTCTTTATATATTCTAGGCAAAAGTTGTTTAAAAATAAAAGATATGTGATAAGCAAATATTTTTTCCAAGAGTTGATTTGTAATGTGACCTCTGAAGCTGTATGTAGGAACCAAAATCTCTCTCCCATGTCCTAAACTCAAGGGTAATATGTCTATGATTTTTTTTTACTAAATATATCATTTCAGACTTTGGACAGAATTTAATATCTCATTGCAAGAAAGCTAAAAGAATTAAAGAAGCTGACATTTTTCAGTAGAAAGGTCCTCTGGTATTTTTGTTGTTGCTTGTTTGTTTGTTGTTTCTCACTTTTCTTTGTGGCCAAGTGCTTAAGCTTGTGTCACACTTTGGGGAGTCTCTGCATATCTCCCAAAACAGGGCAGCACAATCAGGGCTCAAGGTCAGCTCAGCTTATCTCAGCTCAGAATTGACCTTGTAGATTTTGGCTTGTCCCTGAAATAAACTCAAACCTCAAGGGTCATTATTTGGTTGGGTCAGCAGCTACAGCTTTCCCAAAGATGGTCTGACTATTAGTGAAGGGGTCAGCATGTTTACTCTGATGAAAACATAAATCCAGTCTTGAATAATTAATTCAATTATTTATAATGCATGGTAAAAGCGTGAAGCTCCAGGAAGATACTAGGTTTCCCAGCAGCTCTCCCAGGCAATGCTGATGTCAGTAAGAGATGAAATGCCATGGCTCATGTAAATAATTGGAAAATGACAAAAATCCTTAACAGAACAGCACAATCCACTTAACATCAATGTGCTTGTAAACCAATCATTCTGTTCTTAAAAGTTCATAAGTGGGATCTCGTCATCCTAAAACAGAAACTCAATAGCGAGAAAAATAAACCCTGTTGGAAAGAGAGTGTCTTTTGAAAGTATAATAATTCATTAAAACTCCAAAATATAATTGAAAGAAAGAAGAGATATGATCATTATAATAAAGGAATGGAGGTCTTATGAGTACTTGTATGTTGTTTTAAGGAAAAAGAAAAAAAGACTCATAATGTTGTAGATATCTCTCAATCTGCCTGCAGGATCCTTATGATTAATTTTAAATAAGTCTATTTGATCAAAGAACCAACATGAGAATTTACATACTGTGTTTTATTTTTCAGTCTCTCTAAAGATAGATAAATAGATAGACAGATGAAAAGAATAACAAAACACTGTGAGGATCCCAGTCTGTTTCCTCCTTATTAATTGGTGTAAAAATTCTTAGAAAAAAATCAAAAGAGGAAATAAAGAAAAGATAGTAAAAAAGAGGAGAGAGGGAGTGTGGGAGGGAAAAGGGGAGGGAGTCAGTCAATGAGGAAGACAATTTTAGAAATAGGCAGTGAGAGAGAAACTAAAATATTTGCACAGGTCATGTTTTTGAGGTTTCAAAACAGCTTTTTGGGATAGCTCTCATTTTATAGATGAGAAAGCTCAAATTCAGAGAGGTTAGGTAACTTGATTCAAGTTCACAGCTAATAAGTACCCGGGTCTCATTGTCACATGAGGGAGATTCAGGGTAGATTAACTGTAAACAGCAATCCAGGTGGAATGAAACAAGCATTGATTTTCCTAAGTGGTACATACATGCCCAGTGGCATTTAGTACTTTCTGAGGTTTCACATCGAGACAATCAGAAAGACAGAACCACGACCCCCCTTCCAGGACCTCTCTGTACAGTAAACATGTTTTCTGTATTTATCTGCTTTCTTCAATATGTATTTTTTAATTTTTTTAATTTCAAAATATTAAGGGGGTATAAGTTTTTTGTTGCATGGATATACCTTGTATAATGCTTAAGTTAGGGCCTTTCTTGTGCCTATCACCAGAATAGTGTTCATTATACTCAATAGGTAAGTTTTTATCCTTACCCCCTTTTTGGTTACTCACGTCCTTTATATTGCTTTGTGCCCATGTGTGCTCATCATTTAGCTCCTTATTAGTGAGAACAAATGTTATTTGGTTTCTGATTCCTGAAATACTTCACTTAGGATAATGGTCTCCAGTTCATTTCAAGTTCTTGAAAATGATATTATTTCATTCCTTTTTATGGCTAAATAGCACTCCATGGTTTACAAATACCACATTTTCTTTATCCATTCATGACTTGATAGGCACTTAGGTGGATTCCTCATCTATGCAATTGTGAATACTGCTGTAATAAACATTGAGATGTGACATCAGATTGTTAATTTGTGATGGTTCTGTCTTTTTGATTTAGCCACTTAAGGCTATGAACTTTACCCTTAGAATTGGTTTTGATGTATTCGATAGATTTTGAAAGATTGTGTCCCCTTTGTTGTTCGGTCTGAGAAATCTTTTGATTTCCATTTTAATTCCATCATTCACCCAAGGATCTTCCAACAGGAGGTTCTTAATTTTCATGACTTTGTGCAAATTTGAGTATATCTCTTGGAATTGATTTCTAGTTTTATTCCACTGTGGTCTGAGAAGAAACATGATATGATTTCAGTATTTTTGAATGTGCTGAGACTTGTCTTGTGGCCTAAATTATGATTAACTTGAGGAATATCCCATGTGCTGATAAGAAGAATGTATATTCAGTAGTTTTGGGGTAGAATGTTCTGAAAATGTATGTTAATTCCATTTGCTCTAGAGTCTGATTAAGTGCAGTGTTTCTTTATCCATTTTCTGCTTCAATGATCTGTCCAATTCTATCAGTGGGATATTGAAGTCCCTGGCAATTAAGGTGCTACTGTTTATTTTATTGCTTAGATCTAGTAGAGTTTGCTTTGTGAATCTGGAAGCTTCTGTGTTAAATGTATATATATTTAGAAGTGTTATATCTTCTTGCTGAATTGCTCCCTTTAACATATAATGACCACCTTTGCTTTTTTTATATTTGTTGATGTAAAATCTATTTTATCTGATATAAGAATGGCTACACCTGCTTGCTTTTGATTTCCATTTGTGTGAAATACTTTTTCCATCCCTTTACCTTGAGTTTGTGTGAGTCCTTAGGGTTTAGATGTGTTTCTTGAAGACAGAAAATATTTGGGTTATGTTTTTTCATCCATTTAACCAGTCTAGGTCTTTTAAGTGGGACATTCAGACCATTCATGTAGAGTGTTAGTATTGATATGTGGGATGCTCTTTTGTTCATCATGTTGGATGATAACTTATTGTTTTGTTTTCCATCTTGTGCCATTGTTTTATAAGAACTATGAGCTTCAACTTTTGGGTGTGTTTATGCTGGTGGGTATCTGCTGTGCTGTTCCATCTATAATGCACTTTTGACGATTTCCCGTAGGATAGGTCTAGTAGTTGACAAACTCCCTTAGTGTTTGCTTGTCTCAAAAAGTATTGATTTTGCCATAATTTATGAAACTTGGTTTTGCAAGATGCAAAATTCTGGCTGGCAGTTATTCTGTTTAAGAAGATTAAAAATGGGACCCCAATCCCTTGTGGCTTGTAGAGTTTCTGATGAGAAGTCTACTGTTAGCCTGATGGTTTTTCCTTTGTAAGTTAGTTGTTGCTTTCCATCTTGCAGCTTATAGAATTTTCTCCTTCATTTCAACTTTAGCCAGGTTGATGACTGTGTGTCTCGGAGATGTCCTGTTTGCTATGAATCTTCCTGGTGTTCAATTACCAGGATATCTGAATCCCTGATGATACCAGCAATGTTCTCCTCAATAATTCCCTTGAATAGGTTTTCTATGATACTTGATTATTATTCTTCTCCTCTGATACCTGTAATTCATATATTAGCTTATTTCAAATAATCTCATATTTCTCTGAGTGATTGTTCATGCTTATTTATTCTTTTTTCTGCATTTTTGACTGACTACATTAATTCGAAAGCCTTGTGTTCGAGTTCTGAGATTCTTTCTTCTGCTAGATCTACTCTGTTCTTCAAGTTTTCTGTTGCATTTTGCAGTTCTTAAATGATTCTTTCATTTGTTTACGTCTGGCTATATCCTTGCTTATGTGTATCTTTATGTGGGGTGGTGAGTTGGTCCCTAGGTCACTGTTGGTAGCTTGAGCAGGGGGCTGAGGTAAGTTCCTTTCCACTTTGGTGGGCATTATGAGACTTTGCTCTACCAAGATCACTCTGCAGTGGTGTCAGTGGCTGTTTGGTGAGACTATTTAGGTGGTATTGCAAATGTCAGGGACATTCACTCCATACAGGCCTAGGTATAATGATGGTACCTGGCGGAGGATGGCTTGTGATGAGTGGATCCATGGTGAAGAGCTGGACTTCAAGCATGGTATTACAGAGTGCTGTGGGGGTGTGGCCCACTGGCTGGCAAGTGGGGTTGGGAGGCTTGTTCTGCTATTCAGTGATCAGGGCCTTTGTGCCTGCTGACTTGCACACAAACCCAAGGGTCATGGCCCACCACATGCATGCAGGTCTGTGGGGCATGCCCCCCATGTGGCATGCAGGACAGGGGGTGTGGCCTGTTAGTCAGCACAAATCAAGAGGCATGGCCTACCACAGGGCATGTAAGTCTGCAGAGGTGTGGCCCACCTCTTAATGTGGAGTTACTTCTTATGAAAGTGGTTTCTTGAGATGTAATCTACTCCTGGTGAAAATGTTGTGAACATTGTCAAAATCAGAACAAAGGATTTAGGATGTCACATAAACTTACTTGATAAAGAATTAACAATGTTTGAGAGGATTGACTCCAATTTTGAAAGTTCTACTGTGTGTTAAATGCTATCAAACAGCATTGCATGCTACAGAAAAATATTTTTTGAAAGGAACATTTAATTAATGTGGCAAACTTCAATGCTGCCTTATTTTAAGAGATTGCCACAGCCATCTCAACCTTCAGCAACACTGCCCCTGATCAGTCAGCAGCCATCAACATCAAGGCAAGACCCTTCACCAACAGAAAAGATGACTCATTGAAGGCTCAGGTGCTCTTTAGTATTTTTTAACCATAAAATATTTTTTATTAAGTTAGGTATGTTGTATTTTAGACATAATGCTATCATACACTTGATAGACTACAAATATAATGTAAACATAAATTTTATATGCACTGGCTGATCCAAAAAAATTGTGTGATTCATTTTATTGTGATAATCAATATTCACTTTAATTGCAGTAGTCTGAAACTAAACCTGTAATATCTCCAAGGTATGCTGGTAGATGATTTTCTAACCCAATGTGTTACTTTTATAAAAGTTGCTAAACACAAGTTCCATCTGTTTCAGGACAAAATAATCTGATCTGATTTATTCTGATTTTCTTCCAAAAAAATATCTTTAACCAGAAAAAAAAATAAGTCTTGTACTTCCTAAAGGATAAACATAAAAAGAATATTAAAATGAAGCCAAAAATTATGCATGCATTATACCTATGAAAAAGTTAAAGCCAAGAAATATGAAAATTTGCTAAATGTCCCACAGTTAATCATAGCAAGTCTCCTAACATCCAGCCCAAAACTAGATCGTATATACCAAAATAGCTTTTTAAGCAATTTAAGGGAAATTGAGGGCTTACTATACTTGTTCTTATTTATACCATCATCCTGATGCCTGAACATATAGGAAAAAACTTAAAAGTGGCTCCTTCAGATACATAGGGCTTGGCTAGGTACATGTTTTAGATGAAGGTCTGCAAACCTTTTCTGCAAAGGGCCAGAGAGTACGTAATTTTTACTTTGTCAGTCCCACGCCTTTATCACAACTGCTCATGCTGCAATTATTTGACTCTGATGTTACAGTGTGAAACAAGCCATAGGTGCTATGCAAAACAATAAAACTTTCTTTACTTTAAAAGGTAACTTTTTTAAAGGGTAAAATAATGACTTGTACAGATACAAAATGAACATGGGTTAAAGATTTTATTTAACTCAGATGAGGAAATCATATATTACAAGCAATTTAAAGAAGAGGTCAAAGAATACACATATTTATAGGTCAAGAATACTGAAATGCATCTGCAATTGAGGGAAATCTAGCTTTTCCACAGGGGAGAAGGAAGTTTGTTTCTCACTGGACAAAATTTATTTGCATGTCCACACATGAAAATTATTTTTTGCTTTTCTCTCAGTTATTTACAATCTAGAGTCATAAAATAGCTCCCATAGAGTCAAGAATCAGAAGAATGTACAATAGTGCCAAGTTTATCACTGAAACACCCTACGCTACAAACATATGTAGAGGGAAAGCTGGAGATGTGCTATGTCTACCTCTGCCTTGAATTAACTGAAGGAAATTAAAGAACAGTAACAGCATTTTTTCCCTCACCTAAGCACTCACAGAAGAAGAGAAGAGGGCATTTCTACTGGTTGATATTGCACGAAAACAGGTATAATAAAACCTTTCGAGCTTTAGAGTAGACTCTGTGGTAGGATTTAGTTGTGAACAACTGTGAATGCTGTAACCTTCCTGCAATGTACAAGCTACTTCAAAGCCTGGGACCCTGATCTCTTCATACATAAAACAGGAAAAATAAAAATTCCCCTGAGTTTCCTGAGAATTCAACAAGACAGTGGATATGAAAAACTTAGAAATAAAGCAAGCATAAGTATAATTATACAAAGAACCCACACACATAAAGCTCTGATTTAAATTGTGAGGCTGGTGACGGATGGCTTCAAGCTTGTTGTTCTAGCTTCAATTCAATTTGTTCCTCATCAGTGCTTGCCACCTAGGTAATTTGGGAGCAGATGGCTAGAGGAATGGAGGATGTTCCCTTCAGAACTGCCACCTACCTGCCTCTCACTCTGGGCCATGAGAGCCTCCCTGTATCCTCTCTAATCCCTCATCACTAGCCCAGAAAAGTGATCTTTATTGCTTGTGATATAGTCCTTATTGCCTAATTAGAGGCACTGGGAAGAAGTAGGAGATGACTTCACTTGAGTTCATTAGGAAATAATATATCAGGTCTTGTTTAATTACAACTGAATTACTGCCACCTATTATAGAGCAAAACCTTGCTGGAATGATAGAGGGTGGCAGAAGTCTCTGTCTTCCATTATTCCAAGATCCACATTAGCTCAGTGGGAAAGGAGAGATTGCTCATCTGGGCTGGAGTTGCAACACGCACACTGGCAAAAGGTTTTATCTAATTGTGACCCTTTTATCATGTAATCAGGATCACATGCCATTCAGTGAGTCACTCTTCTCAGCTGCTGAGGGCTCCTGTGGAAGGAGAATGCTAATTCCCATTGTTAGCAATTGCTTCTGAATGGCACAGAAAAACATCTCACTCATTGTCTCTAACTGCTTACTTGCTGGATATAATGTCTTGCTCTAAAGAGGAGGACAGAAATGGATTAAACAAGAACATAACCTCCTTTCAAGTTCTTTTCCTGCTTAGTGGAATAACAAGTGCTTGCTCACCACTATATTCCTATATTTAGCACTTATTTGCTGCATGTCTGCTATGCAGTCAGCTCCATTTTAAACTTTGTAGGAGATGCAGACTTGAATGAGACCTAATTCCTGTGCACCAGGAGCTTATACTCAAACAAAGAAGATTGTACATATAGGCAAATATTTGTAATATGATGTAAACAGAGATGTTTAGAAGAGCACTTCAAATGATGAAATTTGCATTGAAGAGTTTAAACTTAGGGTAAATGTTAAAAAATGGATAATATTTAGACAGAAAAATGACTGGGGAAGAGGGCATTATAGATACAATGGATATTCAAGCAAAAATATACAGATCGGATAACAGTGATCATCAAACAGAAATAATCTGAATATAGTTTAGAGTTCCTGAAAGTATAATAAGGAATAGGTTGAATACTAGATGTATCATGATAATTTTAATAGACTTTGGTTTTTCTTTTTGGTGTCCAAGTGTCTCTTAACTTGTTCCAATCACATACTGATTGTCTTCAGATAATTACCCATTGTACACAAATTAATGGGGCTGTATGAAAATCAAGGGGCATTGCCCTCCCCTAATCAAGGTACTGCATCTTAATTCAAGTTGGTTACATATATTCTCTTTCTAAGATCTTTAAATCTTGAGTAAAGTGACAAAAGACTCAAATGGTGCTGAAGCGTAATTGTTGGGCCCTGGCACCTAACTAGTTTTATCCTATTTTCAAGGTGGATTTCATGGAAGCTGTTCATTTTGTGGTTAGTCTTTATCTTGATTCACTAAATTCTTTTTTAAATTATCCATAAATTGCTTATAATCCATCCATGGACTATTGCAGTCCATGGAGATCCTAAATGCTATTCTAGAGAAGATAGGTAGCCTCCTACTTTTATATTATCAAAAATTTTGAGTAAAGAAGCAGTGCTTCAAAAACAGGATTCTGGAATAAGTGGGGAAATGTACCTTGTTTGGAAACAGCAAGGAAATGAGAAAATAGGTGTACAAATTAGAGAACAGTTTGAGCAACTATAATAGCAACACCACCACCACCACAAACCAAAACAGCGACTTAAATAAGAAGTTGATTTCTATGCCATAAAAATATCTATACCTGAACTGTCCAGGTTGGCAGGATAGCTCTGCTCCAAAAAACATTTTAGGGACTCAGCTTTTGACTGTTTCCAAGAAAAGTTTCCTCGAAGTGGGTATGAATCTGTGGTCTTGATGTGGTGGATTGGCAGAAAAGAGGAAGGAGAACATTACAGGGGCAAACAATCTTTAAGAAATCTGATTCCAGGTTTGAGAGTCAATGACAAAAACTCACCTGACCTAAGTCAGCTAGAGGATGGACTGATTAAGAGAGAGAAAGAGAGCAAGTGAGACCTCCAGAGAGTGTGTGTAACTGGCTACTCTGAGAGACCAACGGAGAAGATCCCTTGTTGCACGATTCCCCTACTTAGGTCTTGCTAGTACTGTCTCATGTACACTGCTTCTTCCAAAACAAGGCCAGTACTACTGAATTCGCCCACTCCCCAGGAAGACGACAACCTTGGTAGGTTGTTACTGATAGCCCTCAGTACACTTTCCAACTCCTTCCACTTTGTACGTTCTTTCTTATTTAATGCTGTAATGCTTCTCTATCTTTCTTGTCAGCTGAAATGATTTTAACAACTCTATTGAGGTATAATTTTCATATCACAAAGTCATCCATGTGAACTTTAGTAAATGTATCAAGTCATGTGGCCATTACCATATCAATTGTAGAACATTTTCATCACCTCGGTACAATTCCCCATAACCATTTGCAGTTAATCCCCAGCCCCAGCCCCAGCCCCAGGCAACCACTAATCTATTTTCTATCTTTATAGATTTGCCTTTTCTGGACATTTCATATAAATGGATAGAACTTTAAAATATGTGGTTTTTGTGCCTGGCTTCCTTCACTTAACATAATGTTTTTGAGGTTCAGTTTTGTGGTAGCAGGTATCAGCAGTTCATTCCTTTTTATTGGTAAATAGCATCCTGTTGTGTGGAGGATATACCACACTTTTTCTAACTGTTCTCCAGTCAATAGATATTTGAGTTGTTTTCCCTTTTTGGCTATTATGAATAATATAACGAGCACTAAAATGAAAGTTTTTGTTTGAAGATGTGTTTTTATTTAGGTAGATACCAAGGAGTGGAATTGCTAGGTTGTATGGTAAATTTATGTTTAGTTTTCAAATTTTATATTAGCTGAATTTTATCTTAAAAACAAACAAATAAACAAACAAAAGAATTCTCTTTATTTCAAGGTATTAATGTGGGGACAGAGAAAATCTGTGTTTCTTTTATTTTAAAATAATACTAATTGTAAGCTAAACTATTGAGCTAATAAAAGGTTTGGGTTAGTATAGGTGGGGTGATATGGAAGGGGAGATTAGACATAAATCAATTCTATGTTACTACCAAATTTCAAAAACTTTAATTTTTGAGAAATAAATATTTTTTAGAATCAAGAATGAGTTGTCTAATCACATTGCCTCAAATTTGCCAGTGGCTCATACTGCCTGCTTTCCTGTGTTGAGAAAGATTCCGCATCTAGATTTTTATGCCAGCTCAACAGCAAGACGGATGCTGATTGATGAGGCTGCCCTGGTCCAGTGGGAAAGGGTGTGTCTTACCATTTGGACCATTTATTTGCTTTCCTGTATTGGGAATTAATGTGTTTTCTGTTAGAAAAAGAGGCATTGAATCAAAACCAATTTTTCTTAAAAAAAAATCATTAAATAACAAATAATTTTTGTTCCACAGGAATGAATTGCTAGTGATCTAATTGCAGACAGAGTTATGGTTGTATTGAGGTTGAGCTGCCTTAAAAATGTGCTTCACATCAAATCATGGAAGGCAACATTTTCCTAGTTTTTAGGTATCAGTTTTGACCAATGTAATCTGTGATTTTAATCCAGAAATATGTGGTTTTCTGCTTGCCTTCCACTGGGATCTGCAGCATATTCTGCCTGGTTATTTCTGTTTAACCTTTTCATGACAACATTAGCCAAAGGGAGGTTTAGGAGACACAATGTGAATATAAAATCTTTTTCTTTCTTTCATTTTTTTTGATGGTGGGGAGTCAGCCAAAATCACAGATTTCCAGCCTTACACAATAGGAGATTCGCAATTTGACCAGCTCTTCCCACCCACTGTGGTGAGTGTTCTCTTTTACAACCATCAGCATTCTCAAAGCAGCTGAATATGAGTCTGTAATTACAATGGAAACAATGGCTGCAGGGCAGGAAATGTGCATGAAATATAATGCAGCTGAGAGCAGCATTAGCCTAAAGTGCTCTAATGGCTTTAGGACCTCGCCAGGTGGTAAGCCATCTCCCTGGATTTTCATTTCCACCCACCATTTGCCAGGTGGGTCAAACCTTTGCCCAGTCACTTACCTTCCCAGGGTGCTGTCCTCAGAAGAGATGCTGTGATTGGTCCTTTGCTGGCCTGGCAGGAGGATTCCCCAGCTGGGTGAGGTCATGTAGACAAAGCTTACAGAAAGTGGTAAGCCTTCATTATATGGGCAGAAACAGAGCTAAAGTGGGAGGAAGGTCTATTTCAAAGCTACACAGAGGGAAAGATGATGATTAGATGGTAAGACTTGAAGGGCCCTGGAGAAAGCTTCTCAGTCTCTGCATATCACCAATACTTGGCTTTTCTCAGTGGCAAAAACCGATGCAGTTGAATCATCTCCCTACTGAAAAGCAGAAGTATATGTAACAGGAGAAAAAACATTTTAAAATCCTCTGAACACTTCTCCAACTTAAATGGTCATGTGAGTCACCTGCCCATTTGCTAAAATGCAGATTGCAATTCAGTAGGTCTGGGGGTGGGGCCTGAGATTCTGCCATTCCTGACAAGTTCCAAGGTATTGCCCATGCTGCTGGTTGTAGGATTACATTTTAAATAACAGGTTTATACCATAAACCTCCTTCCTTTTTTTTTTTTTTTGGTGTGGAGATGCAAAGAGGTAGAGTGATTTGATTTGGTGATGATATTGTAGATACCTTAGTGGCAGGGTGAGCCTAGCCCCTGAGTCACCTTGGGTTCCTTCCCTAACTCCAGCTCTCTTCATAGGAGCAGCAGGAAGCAGCGGCAGGAGAACGCATAGAAGTTAATATCGGGGCTGAATAGATACAGATCCTATTAATAACAGAACATGATTTCAGCAAACAGGAGTAAAAAAAGGGGCAGATTAAGAACTGGATTATATGTTTTATTGAATATTCAGCTTGTGGGGAGTGTTAGAAGCCAAGTATTGTACCTCTAATAAGCAACAGATTTGGAGCAAATTATTTCACTTCTATGCTCTCAGTTATATAATAGCTTGGTATAGAATGATCTAAAGGTTGCTTCTAGCTCTGGCATTTTGATTCTCTGGTGGATTTAAATCTGCCAGAACTGGATGATCGATTATTCATCTGTTTTTTTGTTTGTTTGTTTGTTTTCTTTTGTTTCTTTTTTCTGTTTCTAGGTAGTATAATATCTGATTGAGAGGGAAGAAAAATGCAAATGCAAGGCCAACACACTTTTTAGAAACTTGTGCTACTTAAGTCTTGTTTCTTCCTTACATTTTCAGAAAAGTGTGATAAAAATGTCTTGAGTAGATAGCAGTCATTAAACTTTGGTTCAAAGTACCAACATGAACAGTTTAATAAAGGCTTGGACCACATTGTATATGAGGATTGGAATTAGAAGATGGTATCTTTATGTGGTATGTATTTTCATTCTGCATCACTATTGAAAATGCACATCATAAAAATGCTATCATCATGCCCTTGTTAAGATACACCACATTTTCATACTTATATTTATAACTCTAGCTAGAATGTAGTTGGCTGAAGAAGTTGTTTATTCTACTAGCACATGTAGAGAAGTATATTTCTTGTACTTTATAAAGTATGTTTCCTATGCTTGAGTTATCATTTACTGAGACCATATTTTTTTCCTCACTCAAAGAGGAAAGTTACCCAAATCTAATCATATGAACATTTTCCTGTTTCATTTTATTATTAATATTATTATATTTTTAATGCCTGGTTTAGTTAATGAGATTGAAAGTCTTATGAGAGCATTTGAAATAGAATTCATTAACAGAGATTTTTCTACCATATTCAGAAAATTACATGCTAATAAAATAGGAATATTATTTGAGAAATTTCTAATACAAATTGATTTTTACATTAATGATTTCAGTATCCAATCCTAGGGAAGGAGAAAGATTGGTTCAGCATGTAAGTTAGACATGCATGAAAATAAGTATTTGCTAAGCCCGTGCTCCAGACACAACCACGTATTAGACTCTGTGGGGTCACCGTAGTGTAAGATGTGATTCCTGCCTGTTTAAGATTCACTGTCTAGTCAGGAAGATGACTGACATATGTGAACCAATTAGGGAGCAACATGATATAAAATGGAATTAAATTAGTTCTAGATTGTGTTTTTCAGACAGCAAGTGATAGCTTCATTTGGAGACCTGAGAGAACATTGGACCAAGAAAAGTTTCAATGAAAGCAAATGTTAAAATGAACCCCCACTTTAATTGAGAAGGGTGGAAAACAGACCCAGTCCAATTCTCAATGATATGATTCTACCTAGTTACACACAGTTTTGTTTGTCTTTGGTTTGTTTTCCCTTTTAAAATAGACTTCCATGGTCATTACCAGTATCTAGAGAAATAAACTAAGAATCAGCACACCTGGATTCAAGCTCAGGTTTCTGCTGTGCAGAAATTTGCACTTAGCATGCATCTGGGAGAACAACCATCCCCAAGGAAGTAGGAGCAAATGATAATCAACTCACTTCCATTGAAGTAAAGGAATGTCTTCTTTTGGTTGACAAAGAGGAGAGTCATTTTTGAGGAGAGCCCATTATCTGTCATTCAGATGGGTTTCACTGTCCAGATCCGATCTCGATGTATGTCTGAGCACTGTGTTAAATAAGTAAAACATTAAAAAAGCTGTTTTATGTCCTGAATTCTGTAAGACATTGGAACAGTGATGAGCAGCATCACTTTGGGATCTCTTAAGAGAGTTTTCCTATTGAAACAAGAAACATTCAGCTTTTCATCTCCTGGATGCCAATTCGTAGTTACTGTGGGCTCTTGCAGAAGAAGACACCTCCTGGATGACAGAGGAGCAGCTGGGAGAGGCCCAGCAAGAGGCAGCAGTCCCTGCTGGAAGACCATGCAGTCTAGTGGAACTATCAGTATGCAACAACAGAAGGCCAGACAGAAAAGAAATAGCCAACACCATACAGGAACTAACTGGACAGCTTACTAGGCTTGTGGGTAGATACAAATGCATGTGAGACACCCTGTAGGATTCTTAAAGTAACTGAAAATAGAGGCATTATATACTGAGTCTGGGAGAAGAGAAGTGGATAAAAGGAAACGGTAAGATTTGGGTCATTATATGAAGACCCAGACACATAAATAAGACCTAGAGCTACTCTGAATGTGTGCAGTATCGTGTTGATAGCTAACCATCTTCTTGATGGCTTCTATGTTTTTGGAAATTAAGTGTTCTTTGATCTTTTCTTTGTGTATGTATTTATCTCTTTTTCAAATTTGGGGCATATTTTCTTACTTATTACATTTACTAGTTATTACAAAAGAGCGCTATTGCATTATTTATTAAATTTGTAGTTTTCTCTTTTATCTTCATATATATATTCATTTTTTAATCCTTATATCTTTATTTACTTCCTCTTATTATTATGAAAGGTCTTGGTTCTTTTTTTTTGTCTCAATACAACATCCTTTCCAGTTCAAGCTGAGGATTACAATTTGACTTCCACTCCTATAATGTTACATTTTTCATCTTGTAGTTTTATTTGGGAGGAAGTTTGTAACATCCTTTGTTTGGACTTCTCAGAATGACTTCCTCACAATTTTTGTGAAGACTCAAGTGAGGCTTTGAAAAATTCTTCCATGGAGTTGTTTGAACTATAGCTTGTGAGACAAACCTATTACATTTCAGATGAAAAAACTAGAAGTCTAAGAATCTTCTGTGGCCATTTTGCAGTGACATGAAGAAATGACTCCAAGGAGAAACATGAGGGGGAGGGTGGAGGGAGAAAAGGGATGTGGTGCATCAAACACATACTTTCTGTCCTAGTAGTCCCCAATATCCCTGATTAATTTCTTTAGTCATGTCCATTAGCTTCTACAAAATTCATTGAATAAAAAAAAAAAAAAACTCTCTTGATTAAGCTGCTTTGAGTTGAGTTTTTGACCCTTGCTATCAGAAAAATTCTACTAATATATCACTGAAATGTGAGATATTTCTTGCAATTCTGTCTTCTTCCTAATGTCATTCTCTTATCTTTTCCTGGCTTGTGACACCTAGAATGTCATTAATTAAAAAAGAATGCTTCCTACATAATAATAGTAATCATAATAGAAGAACATTTGGAGCAATAAATTTCCCTCCCAGTACTGGTTTGGTCTACTTCATAGATCCTGCCTTCATCTTTTTTATTATTCTCTACCTAGAGTGCTATGATTACTCTTGTTTTGTTTATATTAGTTTAGAGTTTTATTTCAATGTAGATAACATGACTCATAATTTTTTAAATGATTATTATATTTTCCATGGATATTTTAAAAAATATATTGTAGGCTGATGATTATAGGGTACTGTTGGTATAGGGTGATGATTTTATTATATATCCATTAGATATGTTACTAACTTGTTGTAATTTATCCCCATTGATAGGGACAAGTTTTTGAGAAACTTTGAGGGGACAGAATATTGGTTAAGTGCCTATCATCACTCTCTTTAGAACATTTTTCTTTTATATTATAGTTTGGTATTTAGTTGCTTGGACAAATTTATTTTCTTTTCAAATTTTGATAATGAGCATACACAACATTTGTAATCAGAAAATGAAATATTGCAAAGATAAAGATTCTTCCTTTGCTATTTTTATATGCTATTCATATAAACAGGCTTGATAACATTTTACTCTTTTTGTCCTGCAATTTGCTTTGTCTGCCTGACATTTATTAGTTATGTATAATAGATACAAGTGACTTAACCTCACTAGATCTCAATTTCCTCACCTGTAAAGTATGAATATTAATATGAACTTCATATGAGCTGTTTAGGAGTGCAAAACGAGAATGTTCTAGTCTGAATATAAGGTCAATTCGAGGTATGGCAAAGCTTGAAATCCACAGGAATGTTTAATTTATATCATTGTTTTAAATAGTCCTTCTAAATACAAGGCTTTTCTCAACCACAAAACACCCAAACACCAAGAGAAAGCCGAGTAGATTACTTTATTTCTTTGGACTAAGCAGAACAGGAAATATATCCAAACTTCAGACCAGTAATATTTGCATTCCTTAAATCTTTTATTCTCTGAACGTTGTTTCACTTTCCTGACTTTCAGAGTCTCAACATTCTTATCTGTGTGATGGATTTAATAGATCTGTTGGTGGGTTTTAGTAAGGATTAGGGATATAATGTGTAAATAATTTAATATTTGACAGATACAACTTGAGTGAATTGTGAATTGTGAACAGTGAATTGTGTAGGTGGCTATGTCTTGGGGCCAAGTGCACTTATGGCGTGAGGCTGTTCAATGCTTTGGAGAGAGCACTGGACATAACTCAGAAGCAGTTTCTCTTTCCAGGTTTCTTCTAAACAGACCTGTAAGATCTTGGAGAAAATCACTTAATATTTCTGATATTTTGCTTCTTCCTTTACTAAATTTATATTAGAATTCTTCCCTGGCCACCTTACCTGGTTTTATGAAGACCAAAGATTGTAATGGATGCCACTGAGCTTTGCAATTGCTTACTCTATACCCCAAAATAATGTCATTTGGAATACTTCCAAATTTCTTAGCTTGTCAATTGGGACCTTTCATGGTCTGGTCTCTTCTTGTAATTCTGACTATACAGCTTTTATATCTCACTTCAGATCTTTGCCCCAGCCATATTACATGAACTGAGGTCCCTAAAGTCATCATTTTGCATGATGGGGTTCTTCCTGCAGGGCATAATGCTTCCTATGACCTCTCTCTAACCTCTTTAATTCACTGCTTTTGGAAAATTAGGTCTCAACCTTCATGTCACGCTGAAAAACATATATTGTTGTCCCCATTTATATCATTTACCAAATGATCCTGCTTTTTTTATCTCTGTATTTATTTATATCTCTCAGACACATGTGAGTATTGTTTTCAAAATAATGATACATGTATATAATATTCAAAATATTATTTTAAGGATTTAAAATAATCTTTTTAAATTTAAATTTTTAGGAGGTGACCCATACCAAATATGTTTTGATTATTGGTAGAGTAAGTAAAGTCTTCCTAGAAGAGTACAACACAATCATGTATATTTTTAAAAAGAGTTTTTAAAACTTTAATAAATGAATATAAGGTGTCATCAGGTAAAAGAATCATAAGACCTTATTACTTTAATTATGTAGTAAGAGTTATGTTTAGAGCTGGCAAACTTTCACAAAAGCTCTTTATATTCAAAAGCATTCCTGTCCGGAGTTTAAGGGTCAAAGATACCATTTCTCTCTGTTTCCTGACAATTGCTGGGGCTAGGAAAAATTCTATCTTTCTTTTGACTTTACTGCCATCTGTTGTTCAAAGAAGTAATCACATGTCTATTATTTTTCTAAGTGTGATCCTAGAACACCTGCTCATCAGAAGTGCTAAAATGTACCAAATCTGTGGTCTTGCAATTTCAACAAGCTGTCCAGAAAGAGAGAAAATATTTGGCATTGGACATAACATATACATCCAAACTTTGTGTGCGAAGACTTTCTTCTAAGTAGGGGCTTAGTCTCCTACATTTTGAATGAAGGTACTGTCACAGATTTATTTATTTATTTATTTTATTATTTTTTCTTTTTTTTAATTTATTTTTTCCAGCATATTATGGGGGTACAAATGTTAAAGTTCCATATATTGCCCTTGCCCCCCTTCCACTCTTGAGTCAGAGCTTCAAACTTATATTTCCCTTACTCCCTCCCCCGCTCGAGTCGGAGCTTCAAGTGTGTCCATCCCCCAGTTGGAGCACATCGCACTCATTATGTATATATATACCCACCCCTCCACCCCATCTGCCCGACACCCAATAAATGTTATTCCTATATGTCCACTTAGGTGTTGATCAGTTAATATCAATTTGCTGGTGAGTACATGTGGTACTTATTTTTCCATTCTTGGGATACTTCACTTAATAGAGTGGGTTCCAGCTCTAGCCAGGAAAATACAAGAGATGCTATATCACCGTTGTTTCTTATAGCTGAATAGACTCCATGGTATACATATACCATATTTTATTAATCCACTCATGTATTGATTGGTACTTGGGTTGTTTCCACATCTTTGCAATTGTGAATTGTGCTGCTATAAACATTCGAGTGCAGGTGTCTTTTTCATAGAGTGACTTTTGTTCTTTTGGGTAGATGCCCACTAATGGGATTGCTGGATCAAGTGGTAGATCCACTTGTATCGCTTTAAGGTATCTCCATATCGCAGCAGAAGTCTTAATGTGTTCAACTAGGAGACGTTGCTACACATGCTGCTAGGCATATTGTGTATTAGCTGAGTTTTCACAGGATCCTTTCTAAAATCTGGAAAATTCTGAATTCTGAAACACAATTACTCCAAGGGTTTCAGATAAGAAATTATGGATCTGTACTCACAGACAGTTCTTATTAGCCTTGACATCTGCAAACACCAACATTCACTGTAGGGGTTGACTCTTTATCTCAGTTTTACCAAGAAGTCTTTGCTTCCCTCCAATATGCCTCTTAAAATTCTGCTTATCTGCTTCTATAACTACATGAGGAATGGCTGCCCAGGGCCACCCACATCTTTCCCTGCCTGTCATGAGAATTCTTTGTTCTATTTCTGACTATGTCTTTATGGGGAAGGGTCACTTCTGTTGGGGTCTGAGACATAAATAGATTCTCCCATTACAAGAGACTTGGGGAGGTCCCTAGAACACCATTAGCCTGTTCTCCAGGAAGTTATCACTTCACGTTCCCAATGGTGTCAATTTCCCAAAAGAGGATTTTCTTAAAAATGTAAATATTGACAATCCTAGGGAAGGAGGACCTGGAGATTTGGTTTGAGAGAAAGTATTAATGCTTCAAATAAAATATTACATGATTGGTGTCTAGCACCAGAATCAATCAATTAAAAAGTCGTATTTATTTATTTATTTTAGAGACAGGGTCTCGATCTGTCTCTCAGGCTAGAGTGCAGTGGTGTCATCATAGCTCACTGTAACCTCAAATTCTTGGGCTCAAGTGATCCTCCTGCCTTAGCTTCCTGAGTAGCTGGGACGATAGGACTATGATTTCTTTTTTTAGTTTCTTTTTGTAGAAACGGGGGTCTTGCTGTGTTGCTCAGGCTGGTCTCAAACTCCTGGACTCAAGCAATCCTCCTGCCTTGGTCTCCCAAAGTGCTGGGACTACAAGCCTGAGGCGCCACACCTGGTCAAAAAGTTGTTTTTAATGAAGTAAATGTCAGGCTGCAGCCATGTTGGGGAATGCTATTTACTCTGTTTCGCACATCAGTTTGGTTGCTTAGATTACATATATTGACCATTTTTGGCAGGATATTACATTGTTTTTTGTAATTAAAATGTCATGTGATATTGGTTAAAAATACCATGCAATGTTAGCTCTGTAAATTTTCCTCTGTTTTAAAATAATTTTAGGAAGAGAATTTTAGGCTGGGCGCAGTGTCTTACTCCTGTAATCCCAGTACTTTGGGAGGCTGAGGCAGGAGGATCACTTGAGGTCAAGAGTTTGAGACCAGCCTGAGCAAGAGTGAGACCTCTGTCTTCACAAAAAATAGAAAAATTAGCCACGTGCAGTGTCATGCACCTGTAGTCCCAGCTACTTGAGAGGCTGAGGCAGGAGTATCCCTTAGCCCATGAGTGTGAGGTTGCAGTGAGCTATGATGAGGCCACTGCACCCTATCCCAGGCAACAGAGTAAGACTCAAAAAAAAAAAAACAAAAAACAAAAAAACAGAACTTTAATCCAAATTCCAAATATCTGCTCAGTAAATATTATTGAGCATCTATTATATGACAAGTCCTTCTATTGGGGGGAGGTCAAAAAAGTGAATAAGGCACAGTTCCTATTTTTTAATTTTTACTTTTTTGAGACAGAGTCTCACTCTGTTGCCTGGGCTAGAGTGCTGTAGTGTCAGCCTAGCTCACAGCAACCTCAAACTCCTGGGCTCAAGCGATCCTCCTGCCTCAGCCTCCCGAGTAGCTGGGACTATAGGCATGTGCCATCATGCCTGGCTAATTTTTTCCACATATTTTTAGTTGGCTAATTAATTTCTTTCTATTTTTAGTAGAGACGGGGTCTCACTCTTGCTCAGGCTGGTCTCAAACTCCTGACCTTGAGCGATCCTCCGGCCTCGGCTTCCCAGAGTGCTAGGATTACAGACGTGAGCCACCTCGCCTGGCCCACAGTTCCTATTTTTAAGATAGATGTTCATAACCTGGTAAGAGGAAGAGACCTTAAAAACTCATATGATTACTAACATTGAGATACACATAAAGTGTTGTGTAGGATACAATAACCTAGTCCTATCATATAGGGCAGGTAGTATCTGTCATTTGACCACTCGTTTAGCCCCAAGAGGAGCTGAGTCTTGAAGTCTCAGAAAAAAAATAACTGTTTTGCTCATATTTACATTTAATATTTTCAATTAAAAGACAGTGAAGATCTAGAAAGATCGCTAAGGATTCTAGTGCCAAGTCTGCCACTAACTTTCTGACTTATAGCATCTCCCATCAAGTCACCAGGGGATGCTTGTGACATAGCCATATTCCTGGGCTCCACCACAGACCTACTGAATCAGAATTCTGAAAGCAAGACCTGGAATCCGCATTTTAAACAAGCACCCCAAGTGACTGCTATGCAGGCCTCAAGTTTGAGCAACACTAGACTACATGGCTTTATGAGCTCTTTCCCAGATCTACAAATTCAAACCAGTGTCTGCTTCATAGTGAAAAAGCCATTACCCCAATTTTTTCTTTGTGTGGGTATCATTTTGACATTCTTGTCATTAAGGAGCTATAGATTTTTTATAATTGATGAATCAATATTGATATATTATTATTAGCTAAAGTCCAGAGTTTACATTAGAGTTCATCCTTGACGTTATGAATTTTATGAGTTTTGACAAATGTATACTGATGTGTATCTACCATTACAATATCATTGAGTAGTTTAACTGCTTTACAAACTCTGTGCTTCACTTATTTTTTTATTTTTTTTTGAGACAAAGTCTCACTTTGTTGCCCGGGCTAGAGTGCCCTGGCATCAGCCTAGCTCACAGCAACCTCAAACTCCTGGGCTCAAGCAATCCTTCTGCTTCAGCCTCCCGAGTAGCCGGGACTACAGGCATGCGCCAGCATGCCCAGCTAATTTTTTCTATATATTTTTAGCTGTCCAATTAATTTCTTTCTATTTTTAGTAGAGACGAGGTCTCACTCTTGCTCAGGCTGGTCTTGAACTCCTGAGCTAAAACGATCCACCTGCCTCGGCCTCCCAGAGTGCTAGGATTACAGGCGTGAGCCACCACGCCCGGCCTGTGCTTCACTTATTAATTCTTTCTCCCAACCCTTGGCAACCACAATCTTTTTATTGCCTAGGTAGTTTTTCTTTTTCTAGAATGTCATATAGTGAGAATAGTATATAGCCTTTTCCAATTGGCTTCTTTCACTCAGCCATATGCATTTAAGTTCATCTATGCCTTTTTATGGCTTGATGGCTCAGATTTTTAGCACTGTATAATATTTCATTGTCTGGATGTACCACAGTTTATTCATTCACTCACCTACTGAAGGATATCTTGGTTGCTTCTAAGTTTTGGCAATTAACGAATAAAGCTGCTAAAAATATTTGTGTGCAGATTTTTTGTGGACTTAAGTTTTCAGTTCATCTGAGTAAATACCAAGGAGTATTGCTGGATCATATGGTAAAAGTATGCTTAGTTTTGTAAGGAACTGCCTAACGGTCTTTCAAGTGGCTATACTATTTTGCATTCCCACCAGCAATGAATAGGAGTTCCTGCTGTTCTACATTCTTGCCAGCATTTGGTGTTTAGTGTTTTGGATTTTGGCCATTCTAACAGTTGTGTAGTGACAGCTCATTGTTGTTTTAATTTGAAATTCCCTAATGACATAGGATGTTGAGAATTCTTTCATATGCTTATTTGCCATATGTATATCTTCTTTGGTCAGGTATCTGTTTAGATTTTTGCCCATTTTTTAATTGTGTTGCTTGTTTCCTTATTGTTGAATTTTTAGAGTTTTTAATATATTTAGGATACCAGTCCTTTATCAGATATGTGTTTTGCAAAGATTTGCTTCCAGCTTATGACTTGTTTCCTCATTCTCTTAACACTGTTTTTTGGGTTTTTTTGCACAGCAGAAATTTTTAATTTTAGTAATGTCCAACTTAATCAATTTTTTCTTTTATACTTTTGATATCTTAAGAAGTCACTGCCAAATCCAAGGTCACTTAGATTTTTTTCCTATGTGATCTAGTTTTATAGTTTGCATTTTACATTTAAGTCTATGGTCCATTTTGAGTTAATTTTTGTGAAAGGTATAAGGTCTGTGTCTAGATTCTTTTTTAAAATTTTTATGTGATTTTTGCATGCGGATGTCCAGGTGTACCAGCATCATTTGTTGAAAAGACTACCCTCCACTGAATTGCCTTTGCTCCGTTGTTAAAGATCAATTGAGTACATTTGTGTGAATCCATTTCTGGGCTCTCTATTCTGTTCCATTGATCTATTTGGTTATTTTCCTGCCAATTCCACACTGTCTAAGAACATTCTTTTAATCAGAGAAGTTTTCTCTGCTTGTTTGAAAACTTTTTCCATTTCTGATTTCCAAGGTTTCCTTCAGCCTCCTTGCAGCACCCCACAAAATCCGTAAATTCAATTTTTCCCCTTCCTCTTCCTTCTCTTTGTCTGTATTCATTACTAAGCCGAAGAACTTAATTTGTTAGGACTTTTCACCCTGGAAGAATAGGTTTTAATGCTGTCAATGTATAGTGTTACTGTAATGTAAATAATCTTGAAACCTGAGTCTATTTTTACCAAATTCAGATACTTGGTGAATTTGCTTGGCTGAGAAGTGGGATTATGACATGATGAATGAAAATTTCTAAGTCAGAATACCTCTTAAGCATGTCTTATTTATATTTTTATCCTCCACAGTACCCAGGACAGTGCCTGGATGCAGAAGAATGAAGGAAGGCAGAGAAGAAGGAAGGAAAAAAATCAATAAATAAACTTCAAACTACTCAGGAAGAGAAGGGACCTCAAAAGAATGGTCGAGTGCAGCCAGGTACTGTTCCAGCAAAGACAAGGTAGTATACAAGAATGAGTGATTTAGAAACAATAGCATTACTGAGGGAGGAGCCAAACTGGGAGTCTCAGACTGGAGGTAATAAGGTTGTTAAATCTGAGTCCTTCCAAATGTGAAGATGCCAAATGGTCTATGATGGATTAAATGGGAGCTGCTTGTGGTGGTTTTAACATATGTCCACCAATTTGTTGATATACATCAAAATTCCTCTCTTCAATAGGCTTTTCCCCCTCCTTTGAATGTGAGCTGGACTTATTTACTTGGTTCTAACAAATGAAATGTGGCGGAAGTGGAGATGTATAATTCCCAAGGCTAGGTCATAAAAGATGTTGTCACTTCTACCTCTCTCTCCTATTGCTCAGGCTGAGGAAGTCAGCCACATGCTACAAGGAAACTTAGGTGTTCCTCTGGAGGGCCCATGTGGAGGGGAGCTGAGGCCTCCTGCTGAAAGCCGACACTGACTTGCAGGCCGTGTGAATAAGCTGTCTTGGAGAAAGGACCTCCAGAAAACTGCAGCCCTGGCCAACATCAGAGCTTCTCGAGAAATCTTGAGCTAGCCAAGCTACTCCTGAATCCCTGCCCACTGAAACTGTGAGACATAATAAATGTTTATTGTTGTTTTAAACCACTAGACTTCGGAATGTTTTTGTTATGTAGCAATAGATAGCTCTTGCACTAGTCCAAGGCTTATCTGTGACATTGTGCTGTGCTGTCCTTGGTGTGAATCATAAATGCCCCTGATCCTGCTGAGGAATTGATGACAGATGGTAAGGAAGAAGTGTCTGAGGGAGAGGACTCTGTACCTCCTCCACAGAGTGGTCCCTGAAGCATGTGTGGTCTCATTCCTCTGCCTCCTTGGTATAATCTCTGTTTTTCGTTTTCATTTTGATGTCTCTCTCCATGCCTTTCTTTTCTTATTCTGTTTCATTAACAGACACCATTGGTGGCCTCCCCATCTGCTACTCCTGTTTCCGCGTAACAGGACACCAATTTTGTTTGGAGTGCCATATGCCCAGGCTGGTCTCAGCTAATGCAGTAATTCCATTCTCCATGCCAATGGTTGATCTACGAGTGGGCGTGCAACCAAGCAGAGGGAAGGGAAGGTCTGCTGGGTGCTCCAAAGAAATGTCTTCCTCCCATCTGAAAAAGAGCATGTTACAAAGATGCAATACAAAGTGCTATTTTCCTTTGCACTTTAAACAATGTCATCAGAGGACATTATGCTCGACTTTTCTGCAGCTGCCATATTTCACGGGGAGAAGGCCAAAAGAGTGGCGGAGATGTTGAGTCAGAGCTCTGACATTGCTAAGACTGTCTGACCTCTGGAGCAGTCCTGCTCTTGACTCCTTGGTAAGTGAGACACTAAAATTTTTATTGCGACACCACTTTAGCAAGTATTCTGTTACTTGCTGTCAAAAACATTCCAATGGATGTATTTTTTCTTCTCTTCCTTTCTTTCTCTTCTCCTGGCGGTAACATCAAGAAGGCTCCAAAGTTATTGCTTTTTTTTCAGTAAGGACATTCTGTATTAAAATGATTTCTGACTTGCGGTCTAGAAGAAGAGAAAGTATGTTGTTATCTTGCATAATAAGAAATACAGAGGTGAGTTATCATAGGTGTGGATATTTCCTATTAGTCCCACTTTACAAAGTTGAGGTTAAGCAACTTGCCCAAGGTCACAGAGCTGATCAGTATGGATTCAAACCCAGGAGTCAAGCTCTAGAATGTGTGATGTTATCCTCTACATGTTACAGCCTCTTATCTGAGCACATGTAGTTTGGATGAAGCCGATGGCCTCTCTTCAGGCACGGGCTGGAAGTTCAGGCATGGGCAATTGATATATTTCACTCCTTTGGCGGCAAGGACTGGTTCAGCACTGGACACGTGACACAAGTTAGGCCAATGGGTCTCAACCCCAAGACTTTCCTGGAACTATTAGTAAAGAGAATCTATGTCAAATGCTATCACCAAACCAACAGGTCATAAACCTGGAGCTGCTTCTGACCATCGTTACGCCATGGGGAGAGAGCCAATGTGGGCAATGTAATCAAAGGACGGAGACAGAGGGCTCTTGCTGACATTGTGTGAGCATGCATCCAGCCAAGCTCAACCTCCACCGGCTTTGGGAGACAACACATTCTTTTCTTTTGCTCAAGCCAGTTTGGGTGGCATTTTTGTCACTAAAAAACTTCTTATGAGCTGAGTTGTGTCCTTCCCCCAATTCATATATAGTAGCTCAGAATGTGACTGTGTTTGGAGATAGGGCCTTTTTTTTTTTTTTTGAGACAGAGTCTCACTCTGTTGCCCAGGCTAGAGTGCCGTGGCATCAGCCTAGCTCACAGCAACCTCAAAGTCCTGGGCTCAAGCAATCCTCCTGCCTCAGCCTCCCGAGTAGCTGGGATTACAGGCATGTGCCACCATGCCCGGCTAATTTTTTCTATATATTTTTAGTTGTCCATATAATTTCTTTCTATTTTCTTTAGTAGAGACGGGGGTCTCACTCTTGGTCAAGCTGGTTTCTCGCTCTTGGTCAAGCTGGTTTTGAACTCCTGAC
>CAUYPO010073914.1:0-15559 GCA_963574435.1 Cheirogaleus major
GTCATGCACATAGTAAATATTAGAAAGAAGAAAAAAAAAGGAACATTAATTGTACTGCAATGAATAACATTCATAAAGTTCCTAGATAAATCAGATACATGATTTTTGCTCAAAACTGTGATTGCCAACAACATATTGCTACCACAAAGAAATGGATAATGTAAAAATAAACTAATGACCATAGCAGGCAAAAAAAAAAAAAAAAGCTCTATATTTTCCCTTATGGAGGAGGAACATTGGATTTTGGGATGATAGTCTGCCTTTTTCCTCCTTTCCTGGCAAAGTAATAAATAATCTCTTTCTTTCTCTTCAACTATTTTTTCTCATTCTTCTAATTTGGCCTTATGGACAAGTGCCAAACTTTTGGTAACAAGGCTGAAAGTTGCATTAAAAAGTAGTAAAATCAGGCCAAGTACAGTGACTCATGCCTGTAATTCTAGCACTCTGGGAGGCCAAGGCAGAAGGATAACTTGAGTTCAGGAGTTGAAGACCAGCCTGAGCAAGAGTGAGATCCCATCTCTGCTAAATGTAGAAAATTTAGCCGAGTGTGGTGGTGCACACCTGCAGTACCAGCTACTCGGGAGGCTGAGGCAGGAGGATCACCTCGGCACTCACCCAGGCAACAGAGTGAGACTCTGTCTCAAAAAACAGGTAGTAAAATCACATGCCTCCTGATGTGCTATACTGAGAAGAGCATAGCATCACCTATACCTTATTCCTGCCAAAAATGTTTAATCTGAATCTCATGGCAAGGAAACAATTAGGCACATTCAAATTGAGAGATATTTTGCAAAACAGCTGGCTTGGGCTCTTTAAAAATGTCAATGTTATGAAAAAAAACAACAATAAAAAGTCTGGAGAATTGTTCTAGATTAGTTCTCAAAATGTGGGCTCCAGACCAGCAGCACAAGCATCACATAGGAACTTACTGGAAAAGCTGAATCTCAAGCCCCACCACAGACCTACAGAATTAGAATCTACACTTTGACAAGATCCCCAGGTGATTTGTGTGTGCATTCAATTCTAACAAGCTCTGATCTAATGTGCAATTCATATTCAAATTTCTACAGTTGTCCCAGTGGTATCCTTTTTGGCTATTCCCTGTCCCACCCCCTCCCCAATTCTGAATCTAGTCAAGTAACCCACATTGCATTTAATTGTCAAGTCTCTTTAGTCTCTTTTAATCTAGAACTTTGGCTCTAAAATTTTAGCATGCATCAGAATTACTTGGAGGGTTTGTTAAAACACAGATTGCCACCCCCTCTACTTTAGCTCCTAGAGGTGATGTTGGTTGCTGCTGACCCTGGGACCACACTTTGAGTACCAAGGGATCAAATAATAGTGCATATTATTTCAATGTTAAATTTCTAAGTGCAGTAATCATGGTTGCATAGGAAAAAAGACTTTGTTACTAGGAGATTCTTGCTGAAGTATTTAAAGTGTCATGATATCTGCAACAAACTTTCTAATGATTCTGCAAAATAAATAGCCAGATAGATGAATAGATCTTGGATGCATAGACTGAATGGATGGAAGAACAGATGGATGAGTAAAGCAAACATGGCAAAGTGTTCATCACCAGTAAAAACAGATGAACAGTGAACATAGTGAACTAAATTAATAGTTGAGGGATGATGATGGAAAAACCAAACTCTGCAAAATGTCTAAAGACGTTTATTCCAAGTCTATGTGAGTGACCATGGTCTGGGGAAATACCATCTGAAGAGGTCCTGAGAAAGCGCACCCAAGGTGGCTGGGTATAGTTTGGTTTCATACATTTCAGGGAGACAGTATTGCAGATGAGGTCATAAATCAATACATAGGAGGTATATATTGGTTGGGCCCAAAAAGGCAGGACATATCAAAGTGGAGGCTTATAAGTAATAGGTGGGTTTTAGGGATCCTTGAGTTGAGAATTGGATGAAAGAGTTAACCTTTGTCTAAAAACATAGAATCAGTAGAAAGGAATGCTTAAGATAAGGGAGTTTGTTATTTGTCTTGTGGTGCCATGCCAGAGTTAGGTTGTGAAAGTAAGCCACAATACACTGGGTCAAAAAAAAACTGTTTAGCAAGATTAGTAGCTTGTGGGTGTGACTCTCCCCAAGACCCCTGGAATGGAATTTTTGGGTAAGGAAAAAGGTCAGAATTTAGTCCCCAGGGAACACATGAACAAACAAACTGTAGGGGAGGAAAAAAACTTTTCTCTTTACTCTTTTAGGCTCATTGCTTGGGGCTTTTCAAATTAGACTGACAAAAGACGGATTAACAAGTGAAAAGACATACAAATTTTATTTTATGTTAATCTTTACATGATAAGGGAGCCTTCCTAGACAAGACATGAAAAGAAGCAGCTAGGCCTGGGAACTTATATGCCATTTTAAACAAAGACTGATAAGTTGCAGAGATATGACAAGAAAAGGAAAAGGGTTTTGGGCTTCTAAGGGTTGCAAACTGTAGGAAGGTAAATACGTGGGGGAAACTAATGAAAGATAAAGCTATCTTAGCAAGGTTTGTTTGTGCAAATCCACCTTCATCAGTGCCAATCTTCCATTTTCTTCAAAGCCATAACACTTTCCTGGGAGAAGGGAGGTCCTTCTGCCTTATGGCAGTCATTTTTCAGGAGTTTCTGCTTCTAGTCAGGTAAGGGAATCTAGGGATGGTGTCTTTCTGCATCTATTAAATCTCAGTTGTCTTCAGCTCTGAATAATCTTTATGCCAAAGTGGCATATTTTAGGGCATTGTATTCTGATCCCATTCAGAATAAACAAAGTGTTTCCCTAGAGACTGTAGATTTTATTGTCCCAATTAACAGTATACCAGTGTGGAGTGTAGAAAGAGCAGTGTTTGGATGGATCTGATTTGCATCCTCACAGCTGCTGGGTGAGCAGAGTATAGTGCATGGCTCAATAACCAACCCTTATGATTTTAACCTGAACATCTGAATGGAAGCTGGTCTCATAGACAGTGTTTTGTGCCAAAATGACCAATGGGAATGGTGACCATATTGAACTTATTTTACTAATACCATTTAAGTCTTCAGTCAGTCAACCAACAATTTTTATCATTTGTTTGTAGTGTCAGAAATATTTGACCCTTGTCATCGGTGTGCATTCGGCGACTATCCCTGGTGGTTTACAGCAAGACACACTTTAACTACAGGGAGGGGTAATTCGAAGTGTAACAGAGTAGTCGCAACAAAAGTACCAGGACACTTTGAACTAAAGAATTTTGCCAACAAGCTGTAATGTTTACGCTGGCCATTACCCAGTTCCTAGAAGTCCAGATACTTTCTTAAAAGCATGTCCTGCCGCAATGGACTGTCCTACCAGCCCACTTCCAAGTCTGCAGGCTCTTTCCCTGTCGTAGGACACAATGGCAATGCTAGCTAACGTTTCTTGGGTTAAGCATCTGCTGCTGGTACGCATGCACACACACACACACAGTTACTGGGTAATTACTAGTCAAGGCACAAATGTTAAACTGCTCCTTTGACAAATTTAAATAGACATCACATTTCCTATTGTTTCGGGTTAGTCCCAGTTTTGCTTCTCTAGGCACTAGGAAATAAACCCTAAACACGTTGGTGACCCACAGTCTCAGATGCTTCAACAGACAAGAGCTTGATATTATTTTTCTTTAAAAACACACATACACAAGCATATACACATACAAACAAGCCTCGTATTAAAGATTTCTTCTGGATTTGCATTTACTTCTTCTATATCTGCCTTTGCACTTGTTTCTGGTTACACTGACCAGCTCACAGTCTTGCATAAGTCCTCAGCCTTTCTAGCCTTTACTTCTGTATTTATCACATGTGGAGACTTGTGGGCTCCTGAAGGGCCATGATGTCTTTGGCCGGATTCTACACTGTAGTCTCTGCCTAGAAGCCTATACCCCACTCCAGACTAACTGGAGACAACTTTGTCCCTTAGGAGACATTTGTCAATATCTGGAGATATTTTAGGATGTCACAACTTAGGGGAAAGGGGGTATGACTGGCATCTAAGAAGTAGAAGCCAGGGATATTATTAAACATCCTCTAATACAAAAATAAGCCCTCACAACAAGTAATTATCTGGTCCAAAATGTCAGTTATGCCAAGGTCGAGAAATTCTCTTCTAGACCTAGTAATTCCTACAAGTCTTTTAGCTTGTAATTTAAATGTCACTTTCCCCAGAACACCTGTTTAATGCCCATAATTAACCACTTTGGTACCGTGCTCACCAGCCGCGAAACTTTGCCCACAGCCGACACTCATAGTCTGCACAATAGTTTGTGCTGTGCATTGACGACGAATCCGTTTTGCTCTTGTGTGATGAGGAAAGCTTTAAAGCACTGAAAGCTTGTTTTACTTTACAGGAAGCTTCAGGAAAATAACTATAATAACTCCTACTAAGGACTTGTTAAAAGGTCACAGATTCGTAGTAACTTATTAGCTGAACGTACACACTGCAACTGCAGAGATAAAAGCTGTAAAAGTAAAAGCTTTTGGCTGTCGACTAAAGTCGACGCTTGGCTGTGAGTGTTCATCTGTGGCTGTCGACTATAGTCAATGCTCGTACCGAAGTGGTTAAGTATTAACTGGGATATGAAGTTACCTGTCAATCCAAGTATTGATTTGTATTCCAGCAAGGTGTTTTTAAATATCAGACCTTACAACTGAGTTGACATTTAAAAGTGCTAGAAGAAGACCTTAGATTATTTACACTAATTCTTGCTTTCTCAAAATAATAATATGATTAAAATAGCTCCCTTCTCCCCACTTTTTCTGTCATATAAATCCTGGGAATTTAAAAACCATTTACAAGCCTACTTAAAGCAAGACCTGTGGGATGTCCCAGGTTCCTACAAACCTACCTCTCCATTGCAGTAGCAGTAGATGATAGACACAAAGAAACCCTGCAGAACAAACAAAAAAGAATGTTAGTCCACTGACAATTCATGAAACTCACAGCACCAGTGTCTTGGGTCAAAATGTATACGCTGAAAAACTGGTTTTTTTAATGATTGCTTCAGAAAATTATACAAGTTCTTATCTCCTAATGTTTCCAAATACTTAAGTTTACATTTAATTTGATTGAGATCTTTCCTTGGTGTCAGCCAAACCAAACAAGTCACTGAATAAAACACTCTAAGATACACAAAGAACACATTTCTTTTATATTAGTTTCATTTATGTTGTCACTCAAGGATCACATAATGTCCATCCCCTGGTTGGTCAAAAGAGATATTTATAAGTTGGGAATGCTGAAAACTATAGACATAGAGTCTTATATGGTAACTACATAAAGAAACTTTTTTTTCAATCATTCAAAAATATTTATTGAAATTACACAGTATGATATGGGCTGCTCAGCATGACAGGGTTAAACAGTGTAACAAGACAGACAAGGGCTCTGTTCTAGAAAGGAAGAAACATTGATTAAAATATAAACAAACAACCACATGAGAGAAATGCAAAATGATAAGGGTAAGGAGGTAAAGCAAGTGATGCTAAAGAGAATAATGGAGTAGATATATTAGATGAAAAACTCAAGAAAGACTTCTCTGACGAAGTGACATTTAAACTGGTTTTAGTGACAAGAACAAGAAGCCAGCTGTGTGAATATAGGGAAAAGGGAAATAGCAAGTGTGAGCCCTTGAGGTAATGAACTTGAGGAACAGGAAGTGTGGCAGGATAGTGTATCTCTAACTTAGTGGGCTACATGGAGCATGGCGTGAGACAGGGTGAGAGGTGGGCAGGCTCCACGCCACACAGGGCTGTGTATGACAGACAATGGCATTTGAATTTCATTCTGAGTGCAGTAGGAAGCCTTTAGATATTTCTGGCAAGTAAGTGACATGATCAAATTTATATTCTTAAGATTCTCTTCACTACTATATATGGACTAGATTTCAGGCAGCAGGAGGCGGCAGCAAATGAGTAAGCAGATGAAGAGTAATGCGTGTGAGAGAGGATGGTAATCACATTTCAAATGAGATACAATGTGTGGCAGCAACCTCTCTTTGGTCTCCCTTACCCCTACCCCTTTTCTGTCCTCTTCCTTGTCTTCATCTTTTTTTTTTTTTTTTTTTTTTTTTGCCATTCCAGAATCTTGTCTATTTTTTTTAATTTGTTTTATTTCAAAATTTTTACAGGGGTACAAACATTTGGGTTACATGTATTGCATTTGCACTGCCCAAGTCCCTTTCATTTATTTTCCCTACGTACAAGCAGAGGTCCCTGCTCTGTAGGTGTTACATATTTTACAAGATGTTTCATTATCTCTCCACCCAGGCTTGTCTGTGTGACAGACAGCTCCAGAACTGCTCCAGCTGTGAGCAGAGGATTAACCTGAACTCTGTAGGACAGAAAAGCACAGGCATCATAGAATATCACCTTCTCAGGGCCCCCAGGAGACAGGCGCATCAAAGCCAGAGAGAGGGCAGAGAAACACGTTGCCAGGGAGAAAAAAAGAGAGCGAACTACAAGAATCAAATGACTAGGCGCCACTCTTTACCTGAAAGGAGTTGAAGAAGAGCTCACAGTGCATGCGGATCTCCCACCCGAGCCCGGTGAAGGAGTGGGGCAGGCACACGAACACGATGTAATGCACTCCAAACACTAGGACCAGCACCAGCGTGGATTTGGCCAGTTTCCTGGAAAAGAACGGCAAGCCTTTTACTAATCGACTAGAGTGCTCTTCAGTAGCAATACCTTGCTGGAAAAATAAGGCTTCTCTCTCTCTTTGGATCCCACCACTGCTACTACCTTTTCCCCCTCCCTCTTCTTCCCATCGCTTTTATACTAAATCCGGTAGTTTATTCTCACTTCCCCTAATTATTATCCCCTAAATCTTTCTAATCTCATTTCCACTCTTCTTGCTTAAAGGATATTCTTTGCCGAAAGTTGTGAGATGCCTTTTTTTTTTCCATACTAAATCGTCTTTAACTTCGACATTTGAGACTTAATCCAGGTTAACTGCCTTTACTTTTATAGGAGCACTTTGGCTTTTGTTCATTTTAAAATCAGTTACTCCCTTTTTTCTTCTTACATTTGGCTCTCCATTTATCACTGATTATGCTTATTCCTGGAGATATTTCATATTTTCTTATGAGCTGCATGTGGTCAATTCCTCTTGCCTTCTCTGAATATTTTCTGTCAAATATCTCAAAGTATTGATAATTCTATTTTGTCTAGTTTATTTTTTATTTTTGCAAACTAAGTAGTTTGACATTATTTTCCTTAACTGCTTCTTTATACATATTTTCTTGTATATTTTGAGGAATCCCAGGCTTTCCAATATAATGAGTTTATTTTACATGGCCCTCAACAATCCCCACTGCCCTTGTTAATCTTTTCCTTCTGAGTGTGGACAGAACCTGGGACTTCCTTCTGACCAATAGGTTATGGCAAAGAAGAAGGCATGCCACTTCTGTGATTACATTGCTTAAGGCTATAACTGTCCTCTTGCTAGACTTGCTCCCTTGCTTGGTTCAACGAAGCAAGCTGACATATTGTATGATGCTCCATTGAGAGGCCCACGTGGCAAGGAAAGGTGACATCTGGACAAAAGCTAGTAAGTAACTGAATCCTGCCAACAATCACACAAGCTTAGTGATAGCTTCTTCCCCAGTCCAACCTTATGATAAGACTACAGCCCCAGTTGACATCTCAGTTGCAGTCTGTAAGAGACCCTGAAGCAGAGGACCCATGCCCAGATTCCTCCAGCCTTATTTATTTGTTTATTTTTCTTCTTGGAAACAAGCTTTGTAGGTGAGTAGAGATCACACTGGACTAAGAGTACAAAGAACTTGATTAAGGTTCCAGACTCAACATTAGCTTCAACTACCTGCAGGATCATGATTTAGTTTTCTTATCTGTAAAATGAGGAAATAGGGGCCAGAAGTTTATAAGAACTCTGATATTCTAGGGATCATCTTTTGCATACATATACTTTCCTATCATAACCCTTCTGTCAACCCCTACAGGAGCTATAGTGTTGCACAAAATCATACTGAAATGCCTAATTTAAATGCCTGGAGTTGCACATTTGCTCCACGTCATTCTCCTTTGCCTGCCTTATCTCTCACTAGTGCCCTGACCATCTGCTCCTCTTGGCTCACGGCCACCCACTCTGCCTCGCATAGTTTCTCTTCAAGCCTGTGAGCTTTCTCCTATGTTGTTCCTATCTTCATACCTTGTACTTTAAGTTACCTACAGTCCACTCAATTTGAAAATTCTACCTTAACTCCATTACTTTCAAGATAGCATTCCTGATAAGCAGTGGGTTTCTCTGAGCTAACTAATCCTTTCAGCTTTTAGAGTTCCTCGGGATATGCTTGTTGTCCTCCAGAATTCTGACAGGTGAGTACCCTCCTATCATTGCCTATAGGGGCAGATCATTTTGAGCACCTTCAAGGCATTGTAATTCAGACTAATCAGATAAAAGCGACAACATTAACTGCACTGCAAAACCTTGGAAGTCTTGTCTAACATCACACTGAAAAGAAAATTACATGTCCTCCTTTAAGATAAAAGGGTAAATCCCCTGGGAGACTGTTCTCAAAATCAAACTAACTTTCACTGTTCCTACTGTGTATGGCTAGGAGTCAAAAACCAGGTAAAAACAAAAAATAAGGCAGTGCAACACATTGTGAAATGGTAACAAATGTAAATGTTTAGGGACAGCTTGGTTCAATGCAGAGTAAGGAGAAGTTGCCTCAGGCAACAAAAATTTAGTGAGTATCCTGCTAGCTCAGCCATCTGGGTTTTTTCCCTCTTTGTCTATAACTAAGCTCTTTACAACTCTGTAGAAATAAAGGTTAATTTACAGAAAACGGTGAGTAATTATACTCATTTTGTATTGCTGTATAAAAAATTGCCACAAATTTAATGGCTTAAAACAATACTATTTACTATCTCTCCATTTCTATAGGCCAGGAGTCCAGGCACATACTCTGGGTCCTTGACTCACAGGCTCACAAGGCTGAAATTAATGTGTTACCTGGGGCTGCATTCTTGTCTGGACCTCAGGGTTCACTTCTAAGCTCATTCTGATTGCTAGAAGACCTCAGGTCCTTGTAGTTGCAGGCTGTCTGCTGGCTGTTGGCCAGGCTTCACTCAGTTCCTACAGGCTGCTCTTAGGTTCTAGCCAGAGGCCCTCACAACCTGTCAGATTACTTCCTCAAAGCCAGCAGGAGAATGTCTCTCCAGGCTGCCAGGATGGAGTCTTATATAACATATCATAATCACAGGAGTGACTATCCTATCACCTTTATTTGCCATATAATATAAACTTATCCATGGAGAGGTCTATCTCATCACAGATCTTACCCACACTCAAGGGAAGGGGTATGGGGGTGTGGTGGGGATGATACAAGGCATGTACACCCAGGGGCAGGAATTTTTTGGGCCATCTTAGAAATATGCCTACCACAGCAATGCAAAGAATTCCTATCCATAGAAACATAAATTCTGTCCAGTGAAATGCCACTAATTATAACCCTGTGGATGTTGAAAGTTTTGCTAGTTTGCATCCATTTATAAATTCAATTCCTCATTCATTATCTAAATATACCTTTAGTTCTATTTTGAATCAGTTGTAATATCATTTCCTTCATTAACTAATGAGTTAAATAAAATATTTGAAGTAATGTTCATTTATATCTGTATGAGTTATGATTATTCTTCTTTTAAAATGTATCCTTCCATGGCAGCAAATGAGTTATAGTGGCATGTGCCAGGCAAATATATACATGGGTCATCTGTCTGTCTATTCACTTATTAAGCTAGACTTTTCTACTCAGTTCAAATTATATAGCAATACTAGGCTCTGATTTTTTTTCAGTGTCCATCTGGTCACCCATGCACATTGTTTGTACATCTTTACAGCCTGGTTCTCTGAAAATGCACAGCTGTCTAATGAGATGAGTCAGGAATGTACCAACTGATAGTGGTCTTCTTTCTGGCTTGCTGGAAACATGGTGATGGCTCAGTGTCCAAAGCCATAAGAGTAATACAAAGGAGTCAAATGGTTTGGGGACTCAGTGTCCTGTTTAAAAAATAGGTTCCCAACTCTTGCAGAATCTCTTCCAAGGTGATCTCTCCCCAGGTGAATAGCTCTGGGAAATCTCTGATTTTTAAGAGTCAATTTAGCTTAAAAAAATACTATTGCTCTTAAGCCTTTCTTGATCCCTCCTAGCCTTGAATTAACTTTTCCCTCTTTCCTATACACATGGCATTTTGTATGGGCATCTCTACTGGTACTTTCTTCACTTTATTAAATCAGTCCCTAGATCTGTCTTTCTCCCCAACTTTTATCACCCCACACCCTCCCCCACTAGATTGTGGGTTCAAGGAGAGCACTCAGCAAAAAAGCTATTGGCTATTAAGCACCACGCTCCTGTTACATCCTATGCTGGTTGCCTCATTTTATTCTGTTAATAACAACCATGTGAGAGATCTATTATTATCCCATTACTAGGTGAGGAGAGAGGCTCAGAGAAGGAAAGTACACTGCATAATAAATATTGGTTGGATTTATTCTAAAAATAATAAACATTAATATGGGGTTTTTAAATCTAATATTGACTAGAAAGTCAAATTAGCCAAAAAATTAAGTATTCTTTTACATTGAATATTGCACTTTTGTATCTCTTATGCTTTTCCAGTCCTGGCAACTTTTCCTTACTTTGCAAAGGAATTAAGTTGTAATCTAAAAAAAAAAAGTCTCTGTTTTTAAATCCAATAGACTATTTCATTTTCTTCACATCGATCTTGTTTTAAAATAACTGATTGTAAACTATAGTTATACACTATGTCACCACTGGGAGAAACTAGTTGAAGGATATATGGGATCTCTATTTATTATTTTTACTACTACATGTGAATCTACAATTATCTCAAAATAAAAAGTTATTTTTAAAACTATATTAATTCATTTCAATTTTAAACCACTATATCAACTAAGGGATTTCATGTACTTCTCAGAAGTCTTTGTGTGTGAGCACATGCTCATCTGGAGAGAATATCTCAGCTCTGAAAGATGTTTTCATTTTTCCATAGTAGTATGTGTGGAAATATGCCTGATAACTGTTTTAGGTGCCACCATTTGGAAATACATTTTTATTGTTTTATCTTAGCAAGAATATTTGAACATTTGTTAGGCAAAGTAATAACAGAATGAAATATAAGTTTAAAGGTACAAAAATGAGTTGATGTGAATTTAACTAGTCAATTAACCCTCATAGTAGGAATATGACTGAGACAGGGGCACAGATTAATTTTCCTAAGTATATTTAAAAAGTGAGATGTTATTTAAACTTGATAGTCTAGGGCCTCAGAAACTAAATACTGAATTGAATTCCCAAGTTGATTCCAAGTAGGTTCCCACATTTTTCTCTCTCTACATTTTTATCTGTGGCTTACCTCTGAACATTATTAAGGATACTAAATATGTTTCTGCCATGAAAAAAAAATGTATTTGGCTGAAAAATACTTTCTCTGATTTTTACTAGTCTTGACTGTTTTAATTAACCACTTCAAACTTTAAAAACTTCTGGGCATCAGATTATTTAAAAGTTATTCTGAATTCTGAGTAGTAGATGATTTCAATCCCCGATAAATTATTTTCTTCAATTATTCTGAGAAATAAACCCCCATGAATTAACTCAAAATACTGTCTGTTCTATCCATTTTTAAAAATAAGCCACGCTTTGTTCTCTCCAAAATTTTTAATATCTCTTGGGCAACATTTTACTAAAAGTGTAAGTTCTCATCATTCAGAACTATAGAAATAAGCAGCTTTTGTTAAGAACTAGAGAAATAAGTAGCTTCCAGACACCATTGTGCTTTTTCACTTCATGAAGACAAATGAAATGTTATTTACATTTTCCATTGTTCTGTCATCCTTTGTGGCCTTTGTCTTTGCCAATGAGATGTGGCATGAGACAAGCAATAGCATAGGCCCTTCACTATAAACTCTTATGCACAATTTATATTATAGTACTACTGCTTGCTGCACATTGAAAATAACTGCAGCTAGCAACTGCTGATTTGTTACTACTGTGCATCCTATTTAGACTCCAGGCCATTCCTTTACTCTTTGCAACTCAACAGTAAGTGCTACCTTTATAAATGATAGAGAGGAATAAATCAATGAAGGACTTAGAGAAGATTTGTGAGAGAGAATCAAAATGCTAACTATGATTTCTTCCTTTCTATGTCTAAGATAGCATTTCATAACAATCTGAGGCAGAAAGAAAGAGTTACCTGCTTTGGAATTATAAAGCCAAATCCACATCCATTTGATTACTGGATATATGTGTCCAGTTGGATAGACAGCATTATTATTCAGAATGCCCAAAATAATCATTAAGAGAAATGGATACACCCTTAAGATAGTTTGATGATAATCAAAAATATTCAGTTTATCTTTTTCTTCAGGTAAGACTGAAGGATGGACTGACCTCTCTCAATCAGTTCATTTGAAAGTTCTCAAACATTTATATTTGGTAGGAGCCAATTTGATGAAAAGATTGAAAACAATATAGCAAATTTCTTGGTTTTCTTGATTTTGAAAAAAATTCTTGATTTTTTCAGTTATGGCATATTTTTAGAACACAGATAAAATTGTCTGCCAAGATCATCAACAAGGGATTTTCTGGGAGTTCATATATGGTTTGTGGGAAACTCCCATCTGCTAAGAACAGATTAAAAAATATACTTAGAATTTAAGCACATTGGGTAGATTTTGGGTTACTTATATTTTCCTAAAACATATATGCTTTTCTGATAAATCACACAATTGAACCAAACAAAAATATACATTTATAAATTGATCTCTTAAAGACATTTCAGATCAATCGATGTCTGTTCTTTAAATAGTAACCAAAATATTTACTCTGATGGTTGCATGTCCAGGAATTACCTGTATTGCTTTCTTGTGTCATGCCCAACTGCATTGGTCTCCCAAATTTTGGTAGCCAGAACTCTAACCGTATTCAGAAACAGAATAAAATTTAGCTGAAAGAGAAGGTAAGATTAAAAGGAATTATTAAGGTAGTATTTAAGATATTTATAAAAATTTACATAAATTGAACATTTACTATTCAAAGACCAAAAATTATCCATTCCATAACTGTGAATGAGATAATCTGAGATAAGCTATTGGAAGGCTAGTGATTCTTAATTTGTCCTCATGAAAACACCAAGATAAAAAGTTTCAACAGCACTGGAAATACCAGAGGATGATCTGCCAGGATCCATGGGGACTTTCTAACCCAAAGTTCAGATAAAGCCCTGTGGCAAACTGGCAGGATAAGGATAATAGCTATTATATAAATGTAATGGATTGCTATTTCTGAAATGAATTCCCAGCTCTGTCTCTATTTTAGGGAGAGGAATAAAAGAGTTGTTTTGGGGATACTATTTCTCCTATGATGTATGAAAAGCACTCAGTAAAGTATATAAGGTTTTTAAAAAGGCAAAAAAGGTCCCCAATGTAGGCAATTAAATTGATTTTGAAATTTTATAGGTGTGGGTGCTGCTAGAGACAATCAAGCTCTGGCTTTAAAAAGGCAGGGAGTATGGGTAAGATAAGCCCTTTTATGCTCAAGACCCTTAAGGATCAGTGAAGAGATCCAAAATGAAGAAGAAAAGGTCTCCAGGTCTGGAATCATAAAGAGATGGAAGCCTGAACCCCTTGGGTCCCTTCATTCAGGGAGATGCCTGCTGTCTAGAAAGTGCTGCTACTTAGGGAAAACAGAAATGTAGACTGCCAAGAGTGGGCATGTGTCAGTGCCAGATCAGGAGCCAGAGAGAGGACTCATTGAGTTCTGCATTCCTGGGGATAACTTGTCTTGCAGAGTCCTCAATCATTTCTGGGATTTAGATACTGAATGATTTGTGTGCCTCAGTCTCCAATTCAGCTGATCATCTGCATCAGCCCTGACTCTCCATCACCCTCTTTGCCACCTACCATTGACTACCTTGCAAGCACCTGTCAACAATTTCACAGCTTTCTACAGGAACTGAGGGCTGGGTCTTGAGCCCCATACCCTGCGGGAAGGACAAAGGTGTGCGGGAGTTGATGAAAGGAGAGGGATGTTTCCAGGCTAATAATAGCTGCCATTTATTGAACACTCTCTAATTTAAAACCTCACATGAATATGGGACAGACCTTACTATTTTTATTATGTCCATTTATTATGGATGAAGAAACTCCAGCTCAAAGAGATTATTTGATTTTACTTGGGCTACTCAGCAATCAGCTGGAATTTGAACATGTCTGTCTGAGTCCAGACTGTGAATTCTTAACCATTACCTGATACTTTCTCTTCAAGAGGATCAAAAGATACAAAACATGAGAGTGGAGAATTTTCACCTACTACAACATTTGGCTCACACACACAGAATCCTTTTCAACAAAAAGGTGAGAAGCTGCTTGTCTATCACATGGGTGCGGCTTTCTGAGTGGCCAAATTTATTTCATGCCCCATTAATTCCTCTCTCCCTAAGACAACAGTCCCTGGCAATATGATGTAACTGGGGTAAAAATATTGGGAATTGATGCTGTGGAACTACTGTGTGAAGGATTAAGTGGTAGGAGCTGAAGCTGGAAGAGCTGTGGGGGCAACACCATCTGGGGATTGTCATTTGTCATTCCCTATTCCTGGAAAAGGAAGAAGTATAGATGGCTTCGGATGGGCCAACCTTAAGCTGCACCATATTATATAATGCCCAGGACCAAGCACTCTGCCTTCAGGTCAGTAGACCACACTAAACAAATACTACAACCCTCCAGAAGTTTAACTAGAGGAAATAAACTCCAATCAGTCCATCCATTTAATAACTGAGAAGATATGTTCAAGGGCAACCAACTGGATTATGGAAAGAATTCAGAAAAATTAAGACTGAGTAGAACTTGCTGCATAAGTAAACTTACAGGATAAGTAAACAAAATCACACACACGCATGCACATACACACAAACTGATACATGCAACAATAGCTGGATGAAATTCTAAATAATTTTTCTGAATAATTTAGGAAAATATAGACTATAGGTTAATTAGAAACTAAGTTATTGACAACTTACTATTCTAAATGTTTTACATGAATTGACTCTTAGTCTTTGCAACAGCTCAATGAAATAAGCATATCACTGTGCCCATTTTACAGATGAGGAATTGGAGGCACAGGCTATGCAAAGTATGCCTGGCCACATAGCTAGCAAGTGGCAGAACGCTGATACCGCCCATGCAGCCTGGATCCACAATGTGTAACTTAACCACAGCACATACTGCCCATAAAATAGAGCTGAGTTAACAGCAGATTGAGATGAAGACAGAAATTATTTAAGAGCAGGATGGATTAAAAGATTATAAGAAATCTAAAATATAACCAAGTTTTAAAATCAGTATTAGAGGCGGTGGCTCACACCTGTAATCCTAGCACTCTGGGAGGCCGAGGCGGGAGGATCGCTCAAGGTCAGGAGTTCAAAACCAGCCTGAGCAAGAGCGAGACCCCGTCTCTACTAAAAATAGAAAGAAATTAATTGGCCAACTAAAAATAT
>CAUYPO010073916.1:0-25124 GCA_963574435.1 Cheirogaleus major
TTTTTTTTTTTGAGACAAAGTCTCACTCTGTTGCCCGGGTTAGAGTACCGTGGCATCAGCCTAGCTCACAGCAACCTCAAACTCCTGGGCTCAAGCGATCCTCCTGCCTCAGCCTCCCGAGTAGCTGGGACTACAGGCATGCACCACAATGCCCGGCTAATTTTTTCTATATATTTTTAGTTGTCCAGCTAATTTCTTTCTATTTTTAGTAGAAACGGGGTCTCACTCTTGCTCAGGCTGGTCTTGAACTCCTGACCTCGAGCCATCCTCCTGCCTCAGCCTCTCAGAGTGCTAGGATTAAAAGCGTGAGCCACCACGCCTGGCCCTCATTTATTTTTTATGGCAGCCTCTAAAGCAGACGTTCGTTTCCTCACCTTTAGAATGAGTATACCAGGGCTCTGGGAGGTTAATTACCTTGCCCAGGTTCCCTTAGATGATAGTGGCAGAGCTGGGATTTTTTTGAACCAAGGTGTGTGTAGGCCTAACACCCAAGACTTAATCAGTATGTGGGTCAGCCACGCCTTGCAGTTTTAAGCCCGCTCAGTTCTTGTCTTAGTGTATCGGAAAGATACACATGGGGACCCTGAAGTCTGGCTTTTCAATTCCAGTGCCACCACTTCTTGGCTGTGTGACACTGGGCAAGTCATTAAGTTCTCTGAGCCTCATTGAGCTTCCACTTATCAGCAAAATAGAGTTATAGTAAAGGATGTTGTAATTGGCCTTCAACAATTGTTATTTTTATTATTGTAGATTTTATGTAGCAGCTGGGTGTAACCTCAGGCAGGTCACTTAACCCTTCAGACCCTCATTGATTCCACAGGGGCAGGTTGTCTGAAATGAGAGTACTCATTAGGTTAGTGGCCTAAGAGGAAGTGGAGGCTATGATCACCCACTTTGCCTCCCCTGCTTCCCTTCCAGAAGTGGCAGTCACCTCTGCCACCTTCTAACCTACCTGGGGCGTGCATCATTATTATTATTATTTCTATATTTCATTGATTCTAAGAAGCCATTGATATTAAGGCACATCTTTATTTGCTCACTAATAAAGCATTTATTAATTAGATGGTGACATGCCACCAATTGTAAGATGCATCCCCACCTGCAGAGATGTGAAATCATGGGAACATGAGTGTTTCAGGATGGATTAAAGGGTAACCAACGAGTCTGGAAATGGTAGGGGGAAAGGAGATAGGGAGAGATTTGTTAAAGGATGCAAAATTACAGCTAGATAGGAGGAATAAGTTCTGGTGTTCTATACCACTGTAGGATGACTGTAGTTAACAATAATATATAGTTTCAAATAGCTAGAAGGAGGATATTGAACGGTCCAAGCACAAAGAAATGTCAATGTTTGGGATGATGGATATGCTAATTACCCTGATCTGATCACTGTACATCATATGTATCAAAACATCACTATGTGCTCTGTGAATAGGTACAATTATTATTTGTCAATTAAAAATTAATTAATTAAATAAAAGATGTCCAGGCGCTCTGACCGCGCAGACAATGGGGCCCCGCCGCCCAGCTCGGCCGCGTTTACCGGCGGAAGCCACCAGGGGGCGGGCGGCCCGCGGAGGCTCGGCCTGGCCCCGCAGCGCCGCCTCCCTCCCGCCCGCTCCGCCCGCAGGCGATGCTCAAGAACAAGAGGACCTCGCTCCAGGAGCTCCGCGGCCACGAGCACTTCCTCACCAAGCTCAACCGGGAGCTGATCAAGACCATCCAGGACATGGAGGACAGCACGGCCCTAAACGTGCGGGCGATGCTGCAGCAGCAGGACATCCTGGCGGTGAGACCCGCGCCCCTGGCCTCTGCGCAGCGGGCGTGCCCGCGGCTCTCGCCTTCCTTCCCCGCTCCTGCGCTCTCTCCTGGCCCTGTTGCACGTGCTGCTTCCTCCCTCTGGTGGAAGATCATCTTTTCCACCCTCCGCCCCACCCACCTGGGCTTTGGAATCAGACTGAGGTGGGGGTTTCATCCCAACGCGCCGGCACTTACTAGCTGGGAGACTTTGAGTTAACGTCGTTTCTCTGAGTTCTGTAAAATGGGACACAATAGCACCCACCCCAGAGGGATGCATATTGTACCTGTGCAAGAAAAAGCAGCAGCCACCACCAGCTCCGTTAGCACACCCTGTGCGGTGTAATACTAAGCGCTTTACATATATTCATATAGTCCTTACAGTAACCCTATGGGGTGGGCACTATTATTATCCCCATTTTACATATAAAGAAATGGAAAGGCAGAAAGGCTAGGTGACTTGCTCAAGGTCACCTAGGTGGCCAGGGCCCGAGCTGGGATTTACACCCAGGCAGTCTGGTGCCAGGATCTGTGCTATTATTAGCACCCTCAGCCTGGGGGTGGCACTTAGGGTGAAGAACCCAGGGAACATCCTCTGCCTCCTCTAGGAGAGACTGGTGACACTGCAGTGAGAGGGCAGAACGTTCACAGGGGACCCAGGAGTTTGGGCAGGAGAAGATTCAGAGAAAATGGTTTAATGGAGAAGTAAGTTCCCTCAACTGCAGTCTGCCCAGGGAGGAGAGGGATTGAGCTCACTTAGAGTTGGTGAGTGAAGAGAAAATTCAGACTTCTGGGGACTGCGTCAGTCTGCTCGGGCTGCCATACAAGATCCCACAGATTGAGTGGCTTAAACAACAGAAATTTATCTTCTCATAGTTCTAGAAGCTAGAAGCCCGAGATTGAGGTGCCAGCAGGGTTGGTTTATGGTGAGGCCTTTTTCTGGCTTGCAGATTGGCTATCTTCTCACTGTATCCTCACATGGACTCTCCCCTGTGTGCATGGACAGAGAGAGGGCTCTGTTGTCCCTTCCTCTTCTTATGAGGACACTGGTTCTATAGGATCAGGGTCCCACCCTTATGACCTCTTTTAACTTCGATTACTTTTTTATAAGGCCCTATCTCCAAATATAGTCACATTAGGGGTTAGGTCTTCAACATATGAATGGGGGGGGTCACAATTTAGTCTATAAGAGGGGCCAAGGCCAAGGACATACAGAGTTATGCAGCCCAAGGAAACTTAGCAGAACATTCTCCATACTTAGACAAAGTCATTGTCTGACTCTTCCTCTGTTGGTCCACGTTTACATTTTTTGTTCATCCTGAGTGTCTCCTATGGGTTGTTAGGGGAGATGGCGATCAGTGAGACACTTCATCCACGCCAAGCTTTCTTTCTAGCAGGGTCACAGGCAGGTAGAAAGCCTCGAGTGTGTGTGGTGTGCTGGAGGCGGGGGACTTGGGGAACCCAGAGGGCACCTCTGATCCAGGTATAGGAGGATCAAGAAGGCTCCCTGGAGGTGGTGATGCTTGGGCTGAACCCTGCAGAAGAGGTGTTAACTGGCAGAGACTGACTGAGTATTCCAGGGAGAGCAAACAGGTGCCCAAGGCCTGTGGTAGGGAGCTTAGCTGGCTCAAGGGGCCACATCTGCTGAGTGTGGCCAGACAATAAGGTATGAGGCAGGGATTGGAGAAAGAGGTGGTTGGCCCCATCCAGGTCGAGGAGGGCTTTGTCAACCAAGGCAAGGAGTTGGGACCTCATTTACAGGGCAGAGGGGAGCCATTCAAGGGTTTTAAATAGGAGAGGGACATGACCAGCTGTTTTCTTTTGAAAAAGAAAGATCTTTCTGACTGTCACGTGGAGACTAGATGAAAGGAGGCCCAGGTAGGGGTAGCCATCCTAATATTTTGGGTGGGGATGAAGAGAACTTGAATAAGATGGTGGCAGTGGGGGTGGAGAGAAGCACGTGTCTCTGGGAGCCGTGTGGGAGTAAAATCCATACAACTTGGTGACATCTCAGACGAGAGAGGGGAGCAGGGCCTGGAGCCGGGGTTTGGCAGGGCCGCTGGCTGAGCGGGGGCAGTAGGAGAGGAGAGGGGGATGTTGGTAGGGGCTGGGGGGGCGAGGCAGCTGTGCTCGGCATCAGGTCAGGTTGCTGGGCCTGGAAGTGGGGTTGGAACTGGGGACTCCTCTGAGGAAGTACCAGGTGCACACAGCAGGCTGCAGCCCCCAGAGAGCCTGGGAGTGAGCTGGCCCCACCACTCCCACAGACCATCATCGACATCTTGGAGTGCTCAAACAAGAAAAGGCTGCAACAGTTGAAGTCTGAGCTTCGGGAGTGGGAAGAAAAGGAGCAATGCAAGATGAAGTGTAAGAATCCCTGGGGCGGCTCCTTGACCCTCATCCCTGGCACTTTGGGAAGGTCAGCAGCAGGGCATTCACCTTGCACCTGCCCCTCAGAAACCAGCAAGCCCACCATTTCCCTTTTAGGCAGATGGAATCGCTAAGATGCTAATATCTCACTTAGCACCTTCTATGCCCCATGTGTCTGCGTTGCTGTGGGCACACTTTCCCTCAGTCATTATGGCTACCTCTGAGGCAGGGACTGTCCTCCCATTTTACAGATGAGTAAACTGAGGCAAAGAGCGGTGAAGTACCTTGCTGGAGGTTATACAGTTAGGAGCCAGAATCCAATTCTAGCCTGGTTCTGTTTCCTGCCAGGGTCCCTCTGGGAATCAGTGGCTGGGCTAGGACCCAGCTGTTCCAGCTTCCATCTTGCCTGGCCTGCAGTTTCTTTCCCCTAAGTAGAATAGATGCCTTCTGAGTAAAGGGGCAGTGTGTCAGGCAGCTGGAGACATTGGCGATCCCCGCCATGGAGGAAGGCAGGAGAGACTGTGTCTTCATCCTGCTATGGGCCACGCCTGGGGATCCAGTGTTGCCCCATCTCCTGGGTCTCCCTTGGGAGTGTGTGTCCTAGGAGACTGAAGTCCAGAGAGGGACTGTTTTGGTGAGGGCCACACAGCAGGTCAGTGGCAGAGCTGGGACCAGTCTAGGGATCTTGTACTAGTTTTGTTTCTCTTTCCTGGCCAGAGTTGCCTCTTCTCCTGCAGAGATTCTTTAGGGGCTTAACTTTTTACCACCTCCCAGCCCTGTGTGAGCTCACCTCAGCCCAGACCCTAGGCCACTGGCCAAGGAGACCTGGCCTCCTGGGCCTCCTGGGAGGGGTCCTTGAGGAAGGTCCTGCCTCCTGTGCCTCCTGACCTCCCCCATCCCCCCCTAGGCCTGGAGCAGCAGGTGGAGCAGCTGAATGCCAAGGTCAAGCAGACCCACGAGGAGGTGACCTTCCTGAGCACTTACATGGACCACGAGTATTCCGTCAAATCAGTCCAGATTGCCAGCCTCGTGCGCCAGCTGCAGCAGCTTAAAGACAGCCAGCAGGTAGGGGAGCCCCGGCCCTGCTCTGCCGGACTGTGTGGGAGGCAGAGTTGGTGACCAACACCCTCCTGCTGGCCCCCAGGATGAGCTGGATGACCTTAGTGAGATGCGCAAAAACGTCCTGAAGTCTTTGTGTGACAAGATGCAGAATAAGAAAATAAAAATTCTGAGGTCTCTGGTGGTGGTGAGTAGGCAGCTGCTGGGGTGGGTTTCCATGTCCCGCACCCAGTCCTGCCCTTGTCCCTGTCCTCTGTGCCAGGCCCCCGGCACCCCCCACTCTTGGTCTCTACCATGTAGTGCTGCCCAGGCAGAGACCCCTGGGGCCCAGACCTCTCCTTCCTCCACAGAAAACCCAGTCTCCCCACCAGGAGGCTCTTCTACAGCGGGTCCATGCCAGCCAGGACATGCTGAAAATCATGAGCAAGTACAGAGACGTGAGTAGGCAGGGAAGGTGAGGGGCCCTTTGTGGGGAGCAGTGGTGGGTGGTCCCCAGGCCCATGGGAGTCAGTCTCATCCTGATCTGGTACTCAGGAGGTCTCTGACTCTACTCTTGGCCTTCCTGCTTGCCAGTGCCATTACTGTCACTTGTCCTTCCTCTGGGAAGGGGATCGGCACTGGCCTAGGCCTTACCTCATTAACCGATGGCACTGGCCATGACCCATTGGCAGTTTCGTCAAGCATCATCTACTTAACCATTAACCATGGCCCGTCTTCGCCCTTAATTCTTGTCATTGACCACTACTCATCATCTGTGTTAATGAGCTTCACCGTCACCGCTCTCTCGAATTAGTTTTCGTTATCTCGCCTTTCATTGTGGTGCCCTTCCCCATCTCCACCAGCCCCTACTACTTCTGTGATCGAGCAGTCCCACCCCTTTGCAGACTGTCTCCATTCCTCACGATCCCTCACCTTTTTCAGTATCACTTAGTATTGTCCCTAACTTGCGAGCCAGCCCCGCCTCACACAGGGAGGTCCCCCCTCTGGAGTCCAGCATGTCCCAGTGACGAAGCCCACACCATTTCTCCAGAATCTTTGATCCTCATCCATTTTTTCCCTTTATCTTTTTGGCTGGGGGACATTTGGCTTCTCACTTCTCCCCTGCGGTGCCTCTCCCCTCAGTTTATTGGCCAGTTTGAGGAGGAAATGCCCATACTAAGGGCCGAAGTGGAAGAGCTTCAAGCCCAGATCCAGGAACCGCGAGAGATTGTATTTAAGGATGTTCTGCTTCGGAGACCCAAGTATGTGATCTTTCTGCAGCTGCCTCTTAAACTAGCCATGCTCCGGGCTCTAAGAGGCTCTCTGTTCTCAGGGAAGGCAGCCTGGTGCAGATGGCAGAAGCTTATACAGGGAGGGAGGGGGCTGGGGTACCACCTCAGCTCTGTCACTGATCATGGGCAGATGTGACCTTTCCCATGTCTGGGCCTCAGTTTCCCATCTTTGCACAGCAGGCTGGCTTATGTAATCTCTAAGGACTTTTCCAGTTCCCAGACTCCATGTGTCAACAGAGTGGGTGCACCCTCGGCTTCTGGGTTGTTGGGGAAGGCAGTGTGGAGTGGAGTGGCTGGTTTCAAGGAAGAATGGCCTGCGAGACACACGAGGAGAGAAGGATGTTCTCTCCACTTGGCAGGCTTCTGGGCCCCAAGGGAAGAACTTCCTTCCAGAACAGTTCTCTGCCTGCCTTTGCTTGGACCAGGCCCTCTATGATGGAGGTTGGTTGAGGGGTCCCCTGGGCCAGGCCTCTTCGTGATGGCACCACAGGAGCAGATGTGGCAGAGCCCAGCATCTGCAAATTATTTAATTTTTCATCTTTGTGTCTTTTTCCTCCTATCCTTTTTCTTCCTCTATCTTCTTCTCTTCCTTCTCTTCTTCTTTTTTAAAATTACTGTTGAATTTATGAAGTGCCTATGAAGCGCCAGGCACCATGTGAATGAAAACCCCCCTTGGCCCTGCCCCCATGGAGCCAAGGAGGGAGCCAGACGTTAACTGATGATGAGCCACAAGTCAATGTCAAGTTGCAGCCAAGCCCAGAGCTGCTGGGTGCAAGTACATGGCACCGGGAGAGCCTCTCCCAGGACAGTGAGTCTGGGCAGTCAAGGAAGCTTTCCTGTGGATATGACATCTGAAGGATGCATAGACAGTCACTAGGCAAAGGGGGCTGACGGAGGAGCTGAAGGGACATCAGTTCTAGGTGGTGGCTGGGTCTCTCAGGGACGTTATAAGTAGGCAGTCATTGTCTTTACCTGAGCTCTGAACACAGTGAATAGGACTCACAAGGCAGGGCACACAGGGGCCAGATTATCACTTTTATTCTGGTGTAGCTGATGTTAGAGAATGTGGCTCATATCTAGGCGTGTTGGCTTCTGAATCGTGAACCCAGAATTAGGCAAATTGAGCCAACTGGTCATGGTGGAGCTGGACCCAGCTGGAGGCAGCCCTTGAAGTAGAGTGTAGTCCTTGTGGACTGCTTGCTGCTGAGAGAGGAAGGGGTGGGCTATCTGCGCCACCTTGTTCCCTCTGGACTCACCATCCAGGCGGTCACGCCCCTTTCCAGGAGTAGAGTGAGTAAGGGGGCAGAGAGGCCGGGAGCAGTGCACTCATTGACTCAGTGCCTTCCACCTGGATGGGAACACCAGGAGTGGGCATGGCATGCTGCTGAGCAGAGCTTCTCCAGCTAGAACACGTGTAGGAAACACCTGGGGGCTTGTTAAGAAGAGGTTCCAAATCAGTAGGTCTGGAGTGGGGCTGAAGATTCTGCATTTCTAAGACGCTCCCTGGCGATGCTTACACTGCTGGTCCCAGTAGACCACATGCTGAGCAGTGAGGCTGAGAAGCACCTGTGGCGGGAAGGAACTTGGTGTTGACAGGGAGCTGAGTGAGGCCATTGTGGCTGGAATGCAGAGTGACAGGGAGAGTGGCGGGGAGGAGGCTGGACAGCTCAGCCCCTAGGACCCTGTAGGCCAAAGTTTTGTACTTGATCCTGAAAACAAAAGATTTTAAGCTGAATGGTGACATGATCAGATCTGTATTCCAAAAATGTCATTTTGAAAAGAGCATGGGGATGAGAGTGGAGAGGAGCCAGAGTGGGAACGGGAGGTTCAGGTGGGCGCGAGGGCAGTTGTCCAAGGGAGCGTTGGGAGTGGCCTTGCCAAGTGGGTGGCAGGAGAGATGGGAGGAGAGGATGGACTGGAGAAGTATTTAAGGAGGTAAAATCTGTAGGATTGGTGATGTTTGGATGTGGGAAGTACAGGACAGGGACATGTCAGAAGTAACCCCTAGGTTCCTGGCTTTTGTAGCAGCCGGGGCGGTGGTGGCAAACGCAGAGGTTGGGAAGACTGGGGTAGGAGTGCGTATGTAGGTGCAGTCAGAAGTTGACTTGGACGGCAAGTTTGGTTTGTGTGAGACATCAGCATGGAGTCATCAGGTGGGCAGTTGAGTAAATGAGCGTAGACCTCAGAGGACAGATATTGGCTTGAGGTAGAAATTTGGGTGTCGCCAGTATAGAGATGAACTTTTTAGCTATTATTATGAAAAATTCCAAATATATAGGAAAGCAGAGAGAATATTATAATGAATACCCAGTTGCCCATCAAGATTTAAAAATTGTTACATTTTTGCCATTTTGGCTTCATCTTCATTCATTCATTTTTTTTTTTTTTTTTGGCTGAAGTATCGTAAATTGCAGACATCCTGACATTTCATGCCCAAATACTCTATGTGTGTTGGTAGATTGTGGAAACCATGAGAGAGGATGATCTCCTTGGGAAAGAGAGGAGAGAGAACGTGATCCTCAGCCTGTTACATGTTTGTGCTGATCACTGAGATAGGGACTATGCTGCTGATGGGTATCCATCTCTCTTGCTACTTTCATGGAAGGAATAATGACTGTCATTTCCTGAGCACTTATCACATGCTGATCTCATTTAATCTTCCCACCAATGACCCAGGTCGGAATTATTATCCACATTTGACTTAAGAGGAAACTGAGGCTCCCCTGGGATCTGGCACATAATGGGTGCTTGTCACATAAGTGCCAACTGAAGGAGTGAGGCTCAGAGAGGAGAAATGTCTCAAGGTGACACAGAGTCAGGTTCCCAAACCAGTCATCGTGACTCCAAAGAGAGCGAATGTCCTGAGGGGCCTCAGCATTTCAGAGCTGGGTCCCTGCTGCCTCTTGTCCTCAGACTCTTTAGGGGAATATTGGTCCTGCCAAACTCATTCCTCTTCCATTTTTTATGTTTTGTATGTATGTGCATGTGTGTGCGTGTGTGTATATGCCCAGTTGGGCTTCCAGGTCACAGGTTGTGTTTTGGGATTGGGCCCCCCCCCGCCCCCGCTGTAAGTACCAGTGTTCTAAAGAGCAGGGCTCCCCTGAGAGTGTGCACTGCCCACTCCAGCTCTGGCACCCTGTTGGCCTCTCACACCCCTCTTTGGTACTTTCCTCCAGGTGCACCCCAGACATGGAGGTCATCCTCAACATCCCTGTGGAAGAGCTGCTACCCTTCTAGATGGCGGTGCCTTGGGCCACCCCTTCCCTCCCTGCCCTCTGCCCAGACCTGGAGCCTTGAATCCTTTACTTCCAGGACCGTGTCTCCATTTAGACACTGATCTGCAGTCCGTTCGTCTGTCCATCCCTCCTTCATTCCCTCCATTCTTTCTTTCCTTCTATTTGTTTTTCTCTCTCTTTCCCTTCTTTCTTGTTGATACTACTGCTTGGGCCAGGTGGGAATTCCCAGGTAAATCTGGCATGCCTTTTACCAATAAAGCTGGATTTGCATTTTCTTTTGCCAGTATCTGGGGGTCCCCAGCAAGGCCTTGCAGAAGATGTGGTAGGAATGGACTTTGTCTTAAGATAAGGGATGGGCAACTGTGCTGACTGGATCTGGGGCTCAAAATTTGTCCCAAAGAAGTGCTGGAGTGACCCCCCTGCATGAGTCTCCATGGCCATGTGGCTCTGGGCCACTCCCTCCTGGTGCAGTGGGAGCCCAGCTTCCCTCCAGTTTGTGCCCAGACCTGTTGAGGCCAGTGCCAGGGTGAAGGGGAGACTTCTTGAGTTTAATACACCTGGGAACTTGCTTGGCCTTCACTGCAGATGGCCATCTCTCTTCTAGTCCAGCCATCTGCCTGTCCCTTGCATCTATCCCAACTGCATTTGGACATGAACACAAACTCACACTCGGGTGCATAGTTATGCACAACTCCACACTGCGAAGTCTTCTGCGGTGGACTTAAGAGATCCGCCCAGATCCCCCTTCAGGCAAAGACTCAAAGGTGCTGTTGGCAGGTATTCTTCAGCAATCAGACCCTTCAGGGATTGCTTCAGCTGCTGAGAACTACCTCATCCAAGGTCAAGCCCCTTCCCCTAGCCAATGACTGCTTGATGTGCAAGTATCAAAGGCCCAGACAATCTTGGCCCAACTTGGAACAGTGGCTTTTCTGGCCCCAGAACCCTTGGTAGGGTCAGCTGAAACTGTCCTAGGGCCTGCATTGCTTCCTCTGCCCAATCCCACATGCTTCTCCTCCCTTCCCCAGTTGTTGATTCCAAGAGCACTCACTAATAAACATCCCCTACACTCCATCTTAGAGTTGGCTTCCCTGGGGACCCAAACCGCTACAACCCTCGTGAGACTGGCCACTCACAGATGCACTCTGTGTTGGAGGACTTTGGTTGTAGGTAACAGAACAACCAACTCAAATTGGCCTAAATAATCAAGAGCTCAGGTAAATAGTCTAGGTGAGGCTTTGTCCATAAATCAAATGATGGCACAGGGACCTGATTTCTATTTCTCCATTTCGTCTTCCAAGGTATTGTCCTCCCCCTGAGGTTGGCACGCCTTGTGGTCCCAATATGCCAGGATTTCCCAGGTTCCTTGTATGTGTCCTGCTGTGTTCTAACATTTTCAGCCAGAGTTTTCCCTGTGACGGGACTGGCTTATATCAATGCCACCTTGAGCCAGTGTTGGAGGTAGAGAGTGCCTACTGGTTTTGTCCAGGTCATGCACTCTGCCTTGGAGCAGGGGAACGGGTGGTTGGGGTGAAGCACACGACGGAGGTTGAGTTAATAGCCATTCTCCAGAACTATATGGATCTCCGAACAGAGATGGACCATGCTGGACATGACAGCAAACACTTAAGTAGAACTTACTCTATGCTTTACATATATCAACTCAGCACATGCTCACACGATGAACCTGGGAGGTAGGTAGTGTTATCATTTCCATTGTACAGATGAAGAAACCAAAGCATAAAGAGGTAAAGTGATTTTTCCAAAGTCTCCAGGCTAGTCAGTGGTAGAGACATTCGCTCTTCACCACTATAGTGCCAGGAGCTCAGCTGAGCTGGGGAGATCTGAGCTGCCTGCTGTCAGAGTTGCTGATCAAGATGAATCAGAATGAAAGTGACAGCCAAGCCAGATGTGGTGGCGCTCACCTATAGTCCCAGCTACTTGGGAGGCTGAGGTGGGAGGATCACTTGAGCCCAGGAGTTCAAGGCCACAGTGAGCTATGATCACACATGTGAATAGCCACTGTGCTCCAGCCTGGGCAACATAGCAAGGCCCCGTCTCTAACCGCACCCCCGGCCCTGGGCTCCCCTCCTAAAACAGCCAATCCCTAATTGCTTGCTGTGATAATATACAGAAGAGGCAAACCAGAGAACATCCACCCTGTCCCAGTTTTTCCGGGATGAGGGGGGCACGGATGTGGGGACAGTCTCACAGCAGAGGAGCCTCTAACAAAAGGCTCCTGCCAGTTTATGAAGCTGGGGGTGAGGGAAGGGGTGGGGAAGAGAGACTGGAAAGAGTACTGAGTCAGCGTGGAGAAAAGTGTCACGAATTTCCCCTCGCCCCCGATAGGAAGTTCTTGGCTAAAGGTCCGCAACAAAGAGGCATCTGGATGAAGACCTGGGCTAGGAATGCAGGTATTGGCAGTAGCTTGGCTGTCTGGGGGCGCAGAGGCCTTGACTGTAGCTGCCTTTAGAGCCTGTAGGGTACTGGCCGTGCCCGAGTCTGGTGTGGGGAGGGCAGCCTTCTCCCCAGGCCTTGCTTGTGTTTGGGCTGAACAATCACACATAGGTTTTTAGCCAGAAGCTGGACTCTTTCTGTGAGGGGATGGCTCAGTTCTAAAGAGAAAAATCAAGAAACGAAGCTTGAATATAGATTCCCTCATATTCCACGTGGACATCATCTCTCGAGACGTGACAGAGAGTAAACCCCACACATGTGCAGTGCTGTACATAGATCTTTTTCCACTTACTCAGAGCTGCATGGGGGTCAACCCTCATGTGCAGAAATATACCTCCATGCATGTGCATATGGACACACATCAGGTCTGTCTTAATTAATAAAAGAGAGAGACACCAACAGCATGTCCTGTTGGGAATTCTCTGTATTAGTCAGCTATGTCCCCAATAATAATGCTGCATAACAAATAACTGCAAAACCCAATGGCCTTTCAACAAGAATTTATTCTTATTTTTTTCTTTCTTTTCGCCCAGTTGACACCTTGATTTTAAAGAATTTATTCTAATTCTCAGGGTCTGCAGGTCAACTGTAGTGGGATGAACAGTGGCGGCGACCGGGAGGCACTCTGGGGATGATTGGCAGTCAAGGGTCTCTGGTAACCTGCAAAGTATGAGGAGGGGGAGGGGAGAAAGTAGTAGAAATCACTAATTTTTAGTAATTGTCCACCAGGGACAGTAGGGAGGAGAAGTGGAAGATTTGCTCTTTAGAATGACTGTCACCAATCTGGTTAACCTAGAGTGGTTACCTAGATCTGCCCCCAAACATCTTAAAGCCCTCTGGTCTTGTAGTATGTTATTTACAAGATTTGTGTAAAGCCCTGTAGCAGGGAGTCCTCAGCCTGGGTTGGTCTACTTGTTTATTTGCCTCTCTCTGCCTAGGGGGTGTTGTATCCTTCAGGAATTCTGGTTTTTTTTTCTTTTGGCTATACAGAAGAGATGCTGAACAGAAAGGAGGTACATTGGGTGGGCAGGCAGGCACATCCTCAAAGGCTAAGGACAGAGGCCCAAACTTAAATATATCATGGTCCAACCCCCCAGTGTCCCTATTTATATAAGGCAGCAAGGTTGCAAGACATTTGTGCCAGGACACTACTTGTTTTAACTGAATGTACTTGTGCTGGCACATGGTGAGTGCCATTCCCCACTGCAAGCAATGTGGGACAAACCTAGATTGGTTCTAGGAAACGAACCTAGGAAAAGCCTCTTTGTAATCAGAGCTGCAATTGTCCCTGAGTGTCATCTGGGGGGGAAGCACAACAGGCAGAGGATCCTGTGGGGGAAGAGGGCTTGCCCAGGGGGCTCGAGACCCTGCATGGGGCAGGGTCTCTTTGGGCTAAAGTCCAAATTAGGATCCCAGCTCATGGTGATGCCATCTCATGTGGAATCTTCTGGAGGGTTGATGTCATTTCAGGCAAAATCTTAATGGAGAGATGTCATCTCAGGTGTGAGGGTGCACAGGTTCTGAATCTAAGCCATATGGGCCGGGCCCAGGGGGTAGAGATATAACAGGAGTTGGCCTTCTCAAGGACCTTGAGCCACAGAGCCTTGTTAGATAGAGTCACAGACCTGGGTACATTTATTCAGTGTATTAATGGCTTTCTCATTAGTCTAGAAGGTCATTCCCTTAAAGAGCTCTTGTGTGGGGTATCTCAGACATTGCACCCAAGCCTGCCAGGTGGTCTGGTGAGGGCGGGAGCAGCCCATCTACTTGGTAGAACTGATTCTAGAAGGGGTCAGCCCAATACAAGCTGATGTCAGTGAGAGTAAAAGATGACCCACTGGCCTTGCAGTTTGGGTTGGGAGTGTCTCCTGCCCACATCGGAGCCCCCGACAGATACCCATGCCAGGAACCAAATGAGCCCCAGTAAAGCCAAGCATGGCGAAAAGGCTGTGCAATGACATTTTCATGATCTTGGCCACTGTGGCAGAATCCCTCCTTGTACCACTGCCCTTGGTGCAGAGGAAGGGGGCAAGGGGCACAGGGCGTTGCCTACAGGTCAGCAGGAGTGTACATCGATGGGGTGACACCACTTTGTGGGGAGGGTCCAACGTCATTTGAGGATATTTTTCACATTTGTCAGTTTTAAGTTATCCTGCCCCCTTGATGTCTATTACACGGTATTGTCTACTGGGCAGGGTACAATTATAATTACCTCCACCTCTTGTGAAATTTCATCATTATTATTAGCTGTGAGTTGGACCTTGTCCTCATGAAATTCAGGGAAAGCTTCTGGCTTAGGAAAATTAGGATCCTTCAGGATTCCCAATCAGCATAGTAGAGGTAGGGGGGTGATTTGGGGGCGGGGCAGGGGTCCGCTAGGTAGTTAAAAGGACCCTGTCCTCTTATCTGTCCTCAGTCCAGCTCCCAGCCTACTGGCGCACGGGGTGGGGGACAGCAGGAGTGAGAACAGACGTATGCGGGGACCTGAAGGACGAGGGAAAACCAGCACTCCCTTTAACGGCAAGAACCAGCACCTGGGGTGTCTCCAGAGCACTTGATGAGGTGTAGAACGCCCCAAGGGTGGAGAGTTTAGCATAAGGATTGTGGGCAGGCACGGATCAGGCATTGTTGTTTTTTTTTTTTTTGAGACAGAGTCTCACTCTGTTGCCCTAGCTAGAGTGCCATGGCATCAGCCTCGCTCAAAGCAACCTCAAACTCCTGGGGTCAGGCGATCCTTCTGCCTCAGCCTCCCGAGTAGCTGGGACTACAGGCATGTGCCACCATGCCCGGCTAATTTTTTCTATATTTTAGTTGGCCAATTAATTTCTTTCTATTTGTTTAGTAGAGACGGGGGTCTCGCTCTTGCTCAGGCTGGTTTCGAACTCCTGAGCTCAAACGATCCGCCCACCTCGGCCTCCCAGAGAGCTAGGATTACAGGCGTGAGCCACCGCGCCCGGCCCAGGCATTGCTTTTTAATTTTAGTAGAAGCTGCATGAAAAGTCTATTATGGGGCTCAGTGAATCCGGCTAACTGGGTAAATGGAAGTTCCAGGTAACTGTGTATCTTCTGTATATTTCCTGTTCCATCTCTGTATATCTCGCGAAGTAAAGTGTGAACCTCGACCTGAGTCTCTCGCGTCTGGGACACGGCTAGGAATCGGGAGGGGCCCGCAGCGGCGCGCTGGGTTTGCCCGCGTTCAGCCCACGTGCGCGTCCCCACGGCGCGGCTGTACCGAGCAGTGCCGGCAGGTGGCGATAAAGGCCGAGGAAATCAACCAGCCACGCCTGCAAGGGCGGCCCCTAGCGGACGAGCCCGGGTTTGTAAATGGCCAATGGTGCCTTTTATTGCGGAATTCGCAATCGGAGATGACCGTTTTGGGCGCTAGTGTGGCGAGAGGGAGGGCTTTGCTCTGCACCCGTCGCCGGTGCGTGGTCCCTGCCTTCGTGAGCTGGCCTCCAGCCTCATCTCCCACCGCTCAACTCCTGTCCCAGTTTCTGCTCCCGCCAGCCTGCATGCCTCCCACCAACCAAGCTCATTTCCTGCTAAGCCTTTGAGCCGGCTGGCTGGTCCTGGGCTTTGAATGTTGTTCTCAAGGTCTCCAAGTGGCTTTCCCCTTTCCACCCATCGCTCTGTTTTATGTTCTTTATCGCTGTGATTACTATCGGATATTACACATTCACTTCCTCCCCCTTTGCAATTCATTCTTTCACCCTCCCCACCTACCCCTCAAATCCCCAGACAACCACTGACCTGCTTTCTGTCATTAGATCTTACTTTGAATTTTTAAGAATTTGATGTAAATGGAATGATACAGAATATACTTATTTGGTAATTAGTTATTAAATGCAAATTAAAACCCCTGTGGGATACCACTACATATCTACTAGAATGGTTAAAATAAAAAAGAGTGACCATACCACATGCTGGTGAGGATGAGGAACAACTGGAACTTTCACGTAGTGCCGATGGGCATGTCCAATGACACAACCATTTCAGAAGACAGTTTGCTATTTTCTTAAAAGTTAAACATTCCCCTACCATATGATCCCATCACTCCGCTCCTAGGTATTTATTTGCCTAAGAGAAATGAAAGCATAGGTCCATGCAAAGACTTGTATGTGAATGTGCATAGAAGCTTTATTTGTAATAGCCAAAAACTGAAACTGTCCAAATGTCCATCAACAAATCAATGGAGAAATATATTGTGCTTTATTCATACAATGAAACAGTAGTCATAAATAAAAAGGAATGAACCATGGACAGATGCAATGAGATGGATGAATTTAAAAATCACGTCTTTTGATATAGAGAAGTTTAATATTTTATGCCATGTAATCAATTTATTGTTACATGAGTTCTGCCCTTATTGTTATATTTAATAAGAACTTCCTTGCTCTCAAATTAAATATTTGACTATACAATCTTTTAATACTTTATTTTTTACACTATCATTTTTAAACCATCTGGAATTAGCTTTGGCCTAAGAAATGAGGTAGGGAATTGGCATTAAAATATTTTTGGTATGGTTAGCTAGTTTCTAGGACTGCTTTTAATTGTTTAGGCCTGAGTGTTCTGGTTCTTCTCGGGCGGAAGTTGGTACCTATCACATAAATGTTATATAAAATTAATGGACATCAAACTGGAGGAAGAAATTTATGCATGATTCTGCTTTCCAACCAAACAAAAAAGTCATAATTTTCATGAGTTTCATATACAATGCATGACAACCACAGCATAAATGCAATTTTGAATAATGTTATTATGTTCCATTATTCTATAAGCATTGTATTTGTACATGTTTATACATGTTATTAGTATATAATATTTTATCATTTAGGATTTTTTTCATTTTCTCACTTTTTTTTTTTGAAACAGTCTTGCTCTGTTGCCCCAGGTAGAGTGCAGTGGAGTGATTATAGCTCACTGCAATCTCAAACTCCTGGGCTCAAAGGTGACCTGCCTCAGCCTTCCAAGTAGCTGGGACTACAGGTGACCCCCACGATGCCTGGCTAAGTTTTCTATTTTTAGTAGACACGGGGTCTCACTCTTGCTCAGGCTGGTCTCGAACTCCTGACCTTCTCCCCTTTTATAGGTATTGGGCAAGCATTGCAGTCTGAAGTCTCTCCTGCCTATCTGCTCCCTCTCACCTTTGTCCGTCAGAGGTGTTCTCCCCCCGTACATCTTTTGCATGTCCAGTTCTATCTTGGCATTTGCTCTTCAGAGGACCCAACCCGACAGATCCCCTATGGATGAGTCCACATGACAGTCATTCTCATAGGATAGATAAAAACTCCAAATTCGTTACTAGATGAATGACAGAATCATATAGAAGGCAGCAGTTTTGCGGGTGGCCATAAAGTGAAGCTCCAGAGGAGGAAGCTTTGGTTGGTTCCCAATGATGCAGGAGAATTTGAACTGTGGAAACGGTATTTCTTTGAGTTGGTGGAGATAATAGCATTTGTTATGGTGATATTCCAGTCCTCTGTTGAGTCTCACCTTGCCCTTGTGCAGTTTTTCTGCTTGAGGTCTTAGATTTAGCGGTGGCCACTCACAGGTTTATATCCTTCATGCAGGCAGCATAGTCTCTGACTGTCGCAGGAGAAATATGGTTTCTCTTGCAAGTGGCACACCATCCTGCAGTGTCCTGGGACAGTGTGCCCACATATTCGTCTGCCCACAATAGCTGTGCGGGAGGGGAAAATGCAGAGAAATCGCGGTTAGAAGCAGCATAGGGACTGCCAAGGGTCAGGGCGAGATGGGAGCCTTTGGCTTTTTATTCTGCGATGTGTGCTTAAGATGTTGTGCAGATGAGACTTGAAACACAGTGACAAGTAGACAGAATCTCCCTGGATTGATGGCCTCTAGGAACTTTGTCTGAGGAGTTCTTTTTTTTTTTGCTGGTGTCTGCATCTTTGAAGCTAGTGAAGATGTATACTTTTGCTCTATTTGGTACTGCAGAATAGGATGGATGGGTAAAAACAAGGGTGGGGAACCAGGTCTTCATTGTCAGGGAAGAGCTTGAACACTTGAAAGGGAGAATCAGGGCTATTCGTACTCACCCCACAGGCTCCCTTTTTATGGTACTTCTGCCTCATTTGTTTTCAGAGAGTCTAAAACTGTAAATATCAGTCAACCCGGAATGTGTGTGTGAGGACCCGGAGTACGTGTGTGGGGAGTCAAATCATTCTCCAAAAGGAATAAACGGAAAATAATGTTGCTACTGACAGGGTATTTTTGCATTCACACAGTGCCAGGGACCAGGGACCATGTTCTGATCAAAACTGAGGGCTTTGTCTCAGTGCTGTGTGTTTGCCACTGGCTCATAGCATTGGCCTCTCTCGAGCACCCTCTTCCTTTTTGGCTTTCTTCACATCCATTGCTTGGCCCTCTTCTTATTGCTTTCTCTCTGATTCTGCATTCTCTCCTCTCCCCAGGGTTTGAGCTGAGCACCTCGCTTACTGTCCTGTGGGAACTTGTCCTCTAAGAGGTCTCCTTCCATTGCCCCACGTGCCAGCCCTCTGGGCACAGGGGCAGGGCACAGGGGCAGGACCCTGAATCTCTTCCTTCTGGGCTCAATATCTCCTCTGAGCTCTTAACTCAGGGTTGATATCAAAAGATGCAAATGACAAAGAGAGAAGCCTTCACAGTGTTCTAGGAGCTTAGATATAGGGAGCTCGTATAATGTGGAAGAAGATATTTTGCGCTGGGGTAAGACGGTGGATGAGAAACACCACCAGCCAGAACTTATCTACAAGAAGGAGAAATTTTAGATGAAAGAGAAAAAAACAAACAGACAAACATAGATCGGATGAAGGGTGGAAGGAAGGCTGCCTGAACCTACAGGAGACCCCACGAGAAGAGGTTGCAGAGCAGACCTGGAAGGAGAAAGGCATCAGCAGGGATTAAGCCCCAAGAGGCTTGGAGACCAGCAAGAAGGGTAGGCGAAACAGTTAAAATTCCCCTTCCTTGCATCGCGGACTGTTGGTGGGTTCCCGAGCTGCTGGAGACACCTGCCTACACCAGCCCAGAGACTGCTGCAGACAGCGGAGAGCTTCTTGCAGACAGGGCACCAGGCTCCCAGCTCCCCTGGGGTGCCTCCTGCCCCACAGACCTGAGCCAGTCAACAGGCACCATATTGCTTCTCTACCCACGTGGCGCCTTTGTCCTCCCTGGAGGGCCTCAACTCCCCAGGATCCGTCTTGCTCGTCCCCACACAGACATTTCCCAACTCCAGCCCAGACTGCAGGAGCCATGGGGATCCAATGAGTCCAGGCAATCTGTATGGCTCCAGACTGCCATTCTGGGCAGACTGCCTCCCAGAGAGAGGGTCAGAGACCACCAGTGCGCAGACCTTCCTCCACCTAGCCCTTTATTCTTCCCTTCCCTTCCCCTACCCGTGGTTGCCGAGAGAGACAATTTAGCCACCACCCGGCCACATCCACTGGGAACAGGGCTCAGACTTTTCCTTTTGGGGTCCTGCAGTGGACTGAGGGATGCTCAGACTGTGATCTCCCTACCCACCAGCCCTGCCTGGTACTGCTTGCCTGGTGACTCCAGCACAGCAGGGCAAACCCGAGGTGGAGGGACATTGAACCAGCTTGGACACCTCATGGGTGACTTGGGACCAGCATTTTTCTCCCTGGCATGGACAGGGATTGATCTTTGGGGTCTGGGGCACAGGCCTGCAGGTCAGACCCCATATACCCAGGTCTTGATTGCATTGCCTGGGGGTACAAAGGGGATATTTGTGAATTAGTCTTGTGAGGTGTGGTGCCTGCAGGGGCAAATCAGGGGTGAGAGTGCAGAGTGGGTCATAGCTGCGGTGAACACACTGGGCACCCCTCCTCCCACATGGGCAGGGAACCTCCTGGCCTGCATAACAGTTTTTGGGGAACTCAGCTGGTTTGAGGTCCTGCCTGCTGGCAGAGGCCCGGGAGAAAACACAGAATAGGGGAAAGTGCACAGGAGCAAGGCCTGCTCCAGACTACCAGACTGCAGGTCTCAGACAGCCCCACCCCCACATGCAGACTTTTTGGCTGAGTGAGGCCACTTCAGCCCCTCCCCTCCTCAGCTTTGTTCAGAGGCAGGGAACAGAACTTTGACCCCTGCAAAAAGCATTTGTGGAGCTTCAGGACAGGCTCACCCAAGCCAGCCCTGCCCAGCCTCACTCCTCCACCCGCCCCTGCTGAGGTGGAGTATAAGAACACACCTGGAAGCTCCAAGGTCCCACCCACCACCTGGGGCACTAGAGTGCTTCTCCTGAGGAACTAGAGCCGGTTGCAGGACCCAAAAACAACATGCAGTTTGCTCTTCCTGGCAAGTGCCACCTACTGACAGGGATGTCAGTTTGCATGCCCTGTTACTGCATTTACTAACTCATCATACAGGATGTGGTCAATTACCACTCACAAGCACCACCTACCAGCTCAGAGATTAAACTGGGTGTGTCATTATCTAAACAAAAGAAAATCCATAGGTAAGAAGCAACAGCTGTTCCAGATGGGAAGGAATCAGTGAAAGAACTCTAGAAGCATGAAGAATCAGAGTGACAGGATACTCAAAAAGGGAAAACCAGCTCTCTAGCAATGGATACCAACCAAAATCAGAACACTGAAACATCAGATGAAGAATTTCAAACATGAATTGTAAGAAAATTCAATGAAATGCAAGATAAAATGGGAACCCAACACAAAGAAACCACAAAAAGAATGCAGGAAATGAATGAAAAATTCACTAAGGAAATTGAATTATTAAAGAAAAATCAAACAGAACTTCTGGAAATGAAAAATTTATTCAAGGAAGTACAAAACATAGTGGACATCCTCAAGAATAGGTTAGACCAAGCAAAAGAAAGAATATCAGAGATTGAAGACAAGACCTTTAAATTAAACAAGTCAGCCACAGAGACAGAGCAGAGAAATAAGAGAAAAGAGCAAAGCCTACAAGAAATATGAGATTATGTGAAAAGGCCTAACATAAGAATCATAAGCATCCCTAAGGGTGAAGAAGAAAATACACATGGGTTGGATACTCTATTTGAGGGAATAATGGAGGAAAAATTCCCCTGGTTTTGCTAGAAATCAAGATATACAGGTACAACAAACTCAAAGGACTCTTGGGAGATTCATCACAAAAAGGAAAACACCATGACACACAGTCATCCGACTGGCCAAAATAAACATGACAGAGCCCCTCCTACAAGCTGTAAAGTGAAACCAGCAGGTAACCTACAATGGAAAACCCTTCAGACTAACTGCAGGCTTCTCAACTGAGACCTTATAAGCCAGAAGGCACTGGGGCTCCAATTTTCAGTCTTCTCAAACAGAATAATGCCCAGCCTAGAATCTTGTATCCTGCAAAATTAAGTTTCTTATATGAAGGAGAAATAAAGACCTTCTCAGACAAGCAAACACTGAAGGAATTCATCAAGACAAGACCTGTCCTCCAGTACTCAGAACAGCATTATACATGGATCAGCACCATAGACACTCACCCGTGTAAAATCATCCAAAAGCTAAAGGTCAAAGGCCAGATACCACAATGGTTCAAAGGAGAAAACAAGGGAACAAAGTTCAACTCAACAGGATGAACAGACATCTGCCCCACTTATCAATTCTCTCAATAAATGTGAATGGCTTGAATTTCCCACTGAAGAGACATAGGCTGGCTGAATGGATAATTATACACAATTCAAGTACTTGCTGTCTTCAGGAAAGATCTAACCCACAAGGATGTATTCAGACTCAAGATGAAAGGATGGAAAACAATATTCCATGCAAATGGAAACCAAAAGAAAGCTGGTGCAGCAGTTCTCATTTCAGATAACTTAGACTTCAAATCAACAAAACTAATGAAAGACAAATATGGTCATCATATAATGGTAAAGGAACAATTGAACAAGAAGAAATAACAATTCTAAATATTTATGCACTTAACTCAGATGCACCCAAATTCATAAAGCAAATCATACTTGATCTAAACAAAATGATAAACAACAGCACTGTAATAGCCAGGGACTTTAACACCTCACTGAGAGGACAGGACAGATCCTCCAAACAGAAAATAAATGAGGAAACAATGGACTTAAACAGAACTCTAGAACAAATGGGCCTGATTGATATTTACAGAACATTCTACCCAAAACCACTGAATATACATTTTTCTCATCAGCTCATAGGACATTCTCTAAGATTGACTATATCCTAGGCCACAAAACATGTCTCAAAAAATTAAAAAAAATAGAAATTATACCATGCATCTTCTCAGACCACAGTGGAATAAAATTAGAAATCAACTCCAACAGAAACACTCATCTCTACACAAAGTCATGGAAACTAAACAACCCACTGTTGCATGATTATTGGGTCAAGGTGAAATTAACATGGAAATCAAAAGATTCTTTGAACTAAATGATAAAGGAAACAGAAGTTATCAAAATCTGTGGGACACAGCTAAAACAGTCCTAAGAGGAAAATTTGTATCCATAAATGCCTACATGCAATCCAAAATACAGAAAGATCACAAATCAATGATCTAATGAATCATCTCAAAGAACTGGAAGAGGATGCGCAAACCAATCCCAGACCCAGCAGAAGAAACGAAATAACCAAGATCAGAACAGAACTAAATGAAATTGATAAGAAAAAAACTATATGGAAGGTTGATAAAACAAAAGTTAGTTCTTTGAAAAAATAAACAAAATTGACATGTCTCTCACTAGATTAACCAGAAGCAGAAAAGAAAGGACTCTAATAAGCTCAATTAAGCATTAAAAAGGAGAAATTACAACTGATACCATGGAAATAAAAATATCATCTATGAATACTATAAAAATCTCTACACACATAAACTTGAAAATGTGGAAGAAATGGACAAATTCTTAGAAACACATAGCCTCCCTAGGCTCAGTGAGGAAGCAATAGACTTCCTGAACAGAACAATAGCAAGTACTGAAATTGAAGCAGCAATACAAAACCTTCCTAAAAAGAGAAAGTCTCAGATCAGAAGGTTTGAAACCTGAATTTTACCAGACATACAAAGAAGAACTGATGCTTATTCTGCAGAAATTATTCCACAACATCAAAAAGGAAGGAATCCTGCCCAAAATGTTTTATGAAGTCAACATCACCCTGATACCAAAACCAGGAAAGGACTCAATGAAAAAAGAAAAGTACAGGCCAATATCCCTTGTGAATGTATATGCAAAAATTCTCAATAAAATCCTAGCAAACCAAATTCAGGTGCTTATCAAAAAATAATCTATCACAACCAAGTGAGCTTCATCCCAGAGATGCAAGGATAGTTCAACACATGCAAATCTATAAATGTAATTCACCACATAAATAGAAGTAAAAATGAATTCTCTATGATCCTCTCAATAGATGCAGAAAAACCATTAACAAAATTCAGCACCCTTTTATAATAAGAATACTTAACAAAATAGGCATAGATGGGACTTACCTCAAAATGATAAAAGCCATATATGACAACCCCATAGACAGCATCATATTGAATGAGGGAAAATTGAAAGCATTCCTGCTTAGAACTGGAGCCAGACAAGGTTGTCCTCTATCACCTTTTCTATTTGATCTAGTTCTGGAAGTCCTAGCCAGAACAACCAGACAAGAGAAAGAAATCAAGGGCATCCAAATGGGGGCAGAAGAGGTCAAACTATCATTCTTTGCTGATGATATGATCTTACATCTAGAAAACCGCAGAGATTCTGCCATGAGACTACTGGAATTTATAACCAAAGTAAGCAAAGTCTCAGGTTACAAAATCAATGTACACAAATCAGTAGCATTCATATATGCCAACAGCAGTCAAACTGAGAACCAAATCAAAGAATCAATACTTTTCACAACAGCAACAAAGAAAATTAAATACCTAGGAATATATTTACTTAAGGAGGTGAAAGACCTCTACAGGGAGGACTACAAAACACTGAGGAAGGAAATAACAGAGGATATAAATAGATGAAAAACCATACCATGCTCATGGATTGGCAGAATCAATATTATTAAAATGTCTATACTACCTCAAGTGATCTACAGATTCAATGCCATCCTTATCAAAATGCCAACATCATTCTTTTTGCAGATCTAGAAAAAATAATTCTATGCTGTGTATGAAACCAGAGAAGATCTCATATAGCAAAAGCAACTGTAAGCAAGAAGAACAAATTGGGAGGCATCAATTTGCCAGACTTCAAGCTATACTACAAGGCTATAGTAACCAAAACAGCATTGAACTGGCACAGGAACAGAGACATAGACCAATGAAACAGAACTGAGAACTCAGATATAAAACTATCCTCATTTAGCCATCTGATCTTTGAAAAAGCAGACAAAAACATACACTGGGGAAAAGAATCATTCAATAAATGGTGCTGGGAAAATTAGATAGCCCCATGTAGAAGACCGAAACAGGATCCGCACCTCTCACCTCTCACAAAAATCAACTCACGGTGGATAACAGACTTAAACCTAAGGCATGAAACTATAAGAATTCTAGAAGAAAATATTGGAAAAACTCTTATAGACATTGGCCTAGGCAAAGAATTTATGAAGAAGACCCCAAAGGCAATCACAGCAATAACAAAAATAAATAAATGGGACCTAATCAAATTAAAAAGTTTCTCCACAGCCAAGGAAGCTATCATGAGAGCGAATAGACAATCTACAGAATAGGAGAAAATATTTTCAAGCTACATATCTGATAAAGGGCTGATAGCTAGAATCTATATAGAACTCAGGAAAATTAATAAGAAAAAATCAAACAACCCCATTAAAAAGTGGGCAAAGGACATGAACATAAACTTTTCAAAAGAAGAAAGACTAATGGCCCACAAACATATGAAAAAATGCTCAACATCTCTAATCATCAGGGAAATGCAAATGAAAACCACAATGAGATATTGTTTAACTCCAGTGAGAATGGC
>CAUYPO010073917.1:0-38416 GCA_963574435.1 Cheirogaleus major
CATGGAGTACTATTCAGCTCTAAGAAACAACGGTGATACGGCACATCTTGTATTTTCCTGGATAGAGCTGGAACCCATTCTACTAAGTGAAGTATCCCAAGAATGGAAAAACAAGCACCACATATACTCACCAGCAAACTGGTATTAACTGAACAGCACCTAAGTGGACACATAGGAACTACATTAATTGGGTATCGGGCGGGTGGGAGGGGGGAGGGTGAGCGGATATATACATACATAATGAGTGAGATGTGCACCGTCTGGGGGATGGTCACGCTTGAAGCTCAGACTTGTAGGGGGAGAGGGGGCAAGGGCATTATTTGAAACCTTAAAATTTGTACCCCCATAATATGCTGAAATAAAAAAAAAGAATGTTAAATATAAGTAATGAAAGTGTACTCCTTATCTTGGTTTCTTGTAAGTTCCCTTTATCAGGATGTGGAACTACCCTTCTATTCCTAGTTTGTGTAGAGATTTCATCAGTAATGGATTTTGGATGCTGTCAAATGCTTCTGTTGAGATTATCATATGGGTCATTTTTAGGTTTGTTAATGTGATGTATTACATTAATTTATTTTCAAACATTAGCACAAATTTGCATTCCTGAGATAAAATCCACATGATGTAGTATACTTTTTACACGTTACTGCCTTCAATTTGCTAAAATTTTGTTTCAGATGTTTCAAAAAATGATATACTTAAGGATATTGGTCTGTAGTTTTCTTTTTCTTGTAATGTCTTTGTTTTCTTTCAGTATTAAGGTAATGTTGGTTTCATAACTTCAGATGGGAAGTTTTTCTGTCTCTTCAATTTTCTTAAAGAGTTTACATAGAATTGATATTATTTCTTCCCTAAATATTTGGTAGAATTTATCAGTGAAACCATCTGGACCTGGAGTTTTCTTTGTGGGAAGAATATCAATTATAAATTAAGTTTATTTAGTATATATGTAGCTATTCAGGTTTTCCATATCTTCTTGAATGAACTTCCATATTTTATGTCTTTCAAAGAATTGGTTTATTTCATTGAAGTCACCAGTGCTGCTATAAATATTCACGTACAATTTTTTGTGTGAGAATTTGTTGTCATTTTTTTGTTTTAGTTTTTCTTTGGTATAAACCTAGGAATGAAATTGCTGAGTCATAAGGTAACTCTATGTTCAATCATTTGAGGAACTGCCAGACTGTTTTTCAAAACAGATGTCTCACCTTGCATTCCTATCAGTGGTATATGAGGGTTCCAATTTCTCTGAATCCTCACCAATACTTGTTATTATCTTACTTTTTTGATTCTAGCCATTGTAGTTAGTGTGAAATGGTATCTCATTATGGTTTAGATTTGTGGTGCTTTTTATTTTGATGACTAATGATGTTGAGAATCTTTTCATGTACTTATTGGACATTTATATGTCTTCCTTGGAGAAAAGTCTATTCAGATCCTTTGCCCATTTTTAATTGGGTTATTTGTCTTTTTATTATTGAGTTAAAGAGATCTTTATACATTCTGGGTATGGGCCCCTTTCAGATTATGATTTGCAAATATTTTCTTCCATTCTGTGAATTGTCTTTTTACTTTTTTGATAGTGTCTTTTGAAGCACAAAAGTTTTAAATTTTTTAAATTTTATTTTTAATTGACACATAATAATTGTACATATTTATGGGGTACAATGTAATGATTTTATACATGTATACATTGTGTAAAAAGGTTTTTAATTTTGATGAAGTCCAAATTATCTATTTTTTCATTTGTACCTCATGCTTTTGGTGTCATAGCTAACAATCCTTTGCCAAATCTAAAGTTGTGAAGATTGCCATGTGTTTTCTTGTAAAAATTTTATAGTTTTGGTCCTGATATTTAGTTACTTCATTAATTTTGAGTGAATTTTTTTTATATAGTGTGAGGTAAGTGTCCACATTTATTCTTTTGCACATGTCTATCCAGTTGTCCCAGCATTATTCATAAAAGACTATCTTTTCCCCACTGAATCATGTTGGTGCTTTTGTCGAAAAAAGTTTAGTATAGACACATGGTTTTATTTCTGGACTCTCAATTCTATTTCATCTATTTGTCTATCCTTGCGCCAGTACTACCTGTATTGATTACTGTTGCCTTGCAGTAAGTTGTGAAATTAGGAAGCGTGAGTCTTCCAGTTTTGTTTTTCTTTTTTAGGATTGTTTTGGCTATTTGGGGCCCCTTGCATTTCGATATGAATTTTAGAATCAGCGTGTCAATTTCTATAAAGTAGTGAGTGAAGATTCTGCTAGGGATTGTGGTGAATCTTTATATCATGTGGGGGAGTATTGCTATCTTAACAATATTAAGTGTTCTGATCTATTAACATGGGATAGTTTTTCATTTCTTTATATCTTCTTTAATTTCTTTTAACAATGTTTTCTAGTTTTCTGAATATACATTTTTCACTTATTTTCTTTCATTTATTCCTAGGTATTTCATTCCTTTTGATGCTGTTGTAAATTGAATTGTTTTCTGAATTTCATTTTCAGGTTGCTCATTGCAAGTGTATAGAAATACAACTGATTTTTGTATATTGATCTTTTATCCTGCAAACTTGGTGAACTCATTTATTCATTCTAATAGTTTTTAGTGAATCTCTTAGAATTGATTATATAGAAGATCATACAGTCTGTGAAAACAGATACTTTTCTTCTTCCTTTCCAATCCTTTTATTGCTTTTCCTTGCCTAATAGCTCTGAATAAAATCTCCAATACAATATTGAATAAAAATTACAAGAGAGGGCATCTTGTTTCCAACCTTGGGGGAAAGCATCCAGTCTTTTACCATTAAGTTTAATGTTAGCTGTGGGTTTTTGGTAGAACCCTTTATCAGCTTAAGGAAGTTTCCTTCTATTCCTAGTTTGCTAAGTGCTTTTTTACCAAGAAAGGGGGCTGAATTTTGTCTGCATCTATTGAGATGATCATGTGATTTTAGTGTTTTATTCTATTGATATTATTTTTATTACATTAATTAATGTTTAGATGTTAAACTAACCTTATATTCCTGAGATAAATACTACTCGGTCATGCTTTATAATTCTTTTTATATGTTGCTAGATTTGGCTTATTGGTATTTTGCTAAGTTTTTTTGTGTGTCCATATAAATAAAAGATCTCAATCTTTAGTTTTATTTTATTATGATGTCTTTGTCTGGTTTGGCTATCAGGACAATATTGATCCCATAAATCAGAGTTGGGAAGTGTTCCCTCATCTTCTATTTTGTGGAAGAGTTTGTGAAGAATGGGTATTAATTCTTTCCATATTTTATAAAATTCACCAGTGAAGTCATCTGGGCTTGGGTTTATCTTTGTGGATAGTTTTTTGATTACTAATTTAATCTCTTCACTTCTTATAGGTCTATTCATATTTTGTTTTTCTTCTTGAGTCAGTTTCCGTAGAATATTTCCTTCTAGGAATTTATCCATTTCATCTAAGTTATCTAATTTGTTAGCACATACCATTGTTCCTAGTATTCCTTTATTATCCTTTTTATTTTTGTAAGGTCATTAGTAATGTCCCCACTCACATTTCCATTTCTAATAATTTGAGCCTTCTCTTTGCTTTTATTCATCAATCTAGCTAAAGATTTGTCAATTTTGTTGATATTTTTAAAAAAACAGATTGTAGTTTCATTGATGTGTCTCTATGGTTTTTGTATTCTCTATTTCATTAATTTCCACTGTAATCCTTATTGTTTCCTTTTGCTTATTTTAGATTTAGTTTGTCCTTTTTTCCAGTGATGTAAGGTGGAAGGTTAGGTTATGATTTGAATTTCATTTTTTTGTATTTCATTGACCTCTGCTCTATTTATTTTTTTATTTCTTCTGCTTACTTTAGGTTTCCTTTGTTCTGCTTTTTCTAGTTTCTGCAAGTCAAAGCAGGAGTCAATAATCTGAAGTCTTTCTTCCTTTCTAATATAGGCATTTAGTGCTATAGATCATGTCCTATGTTTACTGTTTTAGTGACATCCCACAATACCGATATGTGTTGTTTTCAGTTTCATTTAATTCAAAAGGCTTTCTAATTTCCCTTTTCTTTCTGATGCATGTATTATTTAAAAGTGTGTTATTTAGTTTCCCAATACTTGGGAATTTTCTAGAAATGATTATGTTATTGATTTCTAACTTAATCTCATTGTGGTCAGAGAACATATTTTTTATAACTTTAATATTTTAAAATATATTAACACTTTTTAATATTTAGTTTATCTAATTCTAATATCATTGTCCAGACTTTACAGATGGGAAAACAGACTCAGAACAGTAACTTGACTTGCTAAGCTGGTAAGTGTTAGAGCCAAGAGTCAAACATGCAGTGAGGGTGAGGAGCCAAGGCCTGTCTTTAACTCTCCATCACCACAGTGCTTACAACTCACAGTGTTCTATCTGATATATTAACACTTTCTTATGGCCCAAAATATCACCTATCTTGGTAATTGTTCCATGCACATTTAAGAAAGTGTATATTCTGCTATTGTGGTTAAGTGTTCTATAAATGTCAATTAGGTTACATTGGATGACAGTGTTGTTCAATTATTTTATATCCTCATTGATTTTCTATTTATTGAGATGAGAGAGTATCAAAATTTATGAATATAATTGTGCATGAGTCTTACTCTCTCAGCAGTTTTATCAGTTTTTTTCTTTATGTATTTTGCAGCTCTGTTACAAAGTATATAAACATTATGAATTGTTATATCCCTTTGATAAATTGACCTCACGATCATTATTAAATGACCTTATTTATCCCTGGTAATATTCTTTCTTCTGAAATTTACTTAATCTGATATTAATATAGCCATTCTAGCTTTCTTTTTAATAGTGTCAGTGTGGTCTATCTTTTCGCATCCTTTTACTTAGACTATTTGTGTCTTTGCATTTAAAATGTGTTTCTAAGGCAAGGTGCGGTGGCTCAGGCCTGTAATCCTAGAACTCTGGGAGGCTGAGGCAGGAGGATCACTTGAGGTGAGGAGTTCAAGACCAGCCTGAGCAACAGTGAGATCCCATCTCTACTAAAAATAGAAAAACTTAGCCGGGCTTTGTGGCGCACACCTGTAGTTCCAGCTACTCAGGAAGCTGAGGCAGGAGGATCACTTAAGCCCAGGAGTTTGAGGCTATTGTGAGCTAGGCTGACACCATGGCACTTTAGCCAGAACGACAGAGCAAGACTCTGTCTAAATAAATAAATAAATAGTGTTTCTAGTAGGCATCATAAAAGTGGATCTTGTTTCTATCCAATCTGACAATCTGTACTTTTTTTTTAGATCAAATTATTTATTTATTTATTTATTTATTTATTTATTTTTATTTTATTTTTTATTTCAGCATAATAAGGGGGCACAAATGTTAAGGTTATATACATTGCTATTGCCTTCCCTCCCCCCTCGAGTCAGAGCTTCAAGCATGTCCATCCCCCGACAATGCACAATGCATTTATAATGTATATATATAAACCTCCCTCCCCCCCGCCTAACACCCAATAAATATTTTTTTTTCTTATAACATTTTGGTTAGATGTTATAATTTTGCCTTTACTTAGCAAAGGTTAGAGGTATGCCCTTCCCCTGCATGCTGTTTACCGCAACTCTGAGATGTGGGTCTATCCCCCCACCCCCCGAATCTCTGGTGAACACCACCACCCTTTTTAAACCATGTGATTATTGATATGGTTAGATTTAAATTTATCATCTTGCTGTCTGTTTTCCTCTTGTATCATCTGTCCTTTGGTACCCCCTGAAGCTCTTTTAAATTAATTGTATATTTTTATGATTTAATTTTATTCATTTTGACTTATAAACTATAACTCTTTGTTATTTAGTGGTTACTTTAGGGTTTACAGTAAACATCTTTAACTTATCAGAGTCTACCTTCAAGTCATACTCTACAATTTCACATATCCTATGAAAACCTAGCACATATACTTTCATTTGTGCCTTTCTAGCCTTTGTGCTATTGTTGACACATATTTTCTTCTACACATTTTATAAATCTCACAGTACATTTTTATTATTTTTGCTTAAGCTGTGATTATCTTTCAATAATAAGAAAAAGCATCATATACATTTACTCACATAGTCACCATGTGTGGTGCTCTCCATCATTTATCTTCACATTTCTATCTGTTATCATTTTCCTTCTGTCTTACTATTTACTGTCTGTAACTTCTCTTGTAGGAAAGATCTGCTAGTGATAATATATTTTACCTTTTGTATGCCTGAAAAAATCTTCATTTCTTTGAATCATATCATACCATTAATTTTCACATGACTTAATTTTTGAATGATATTTTTCCTGGATATGGAAATTTACATTGACAGGTCTTTGTTCAATACTTTAACAATGTTGCTCCACTATCTTCTCATTTGCATTGTTTCCAACAGAAACTTTATGCCATTCTTGTTTTTTCCTTTATATTTTCTTTTATTTATGTATTTTTTTAAATTTCAGCATATTATAGGGGTACAAATGTTTAGGTTACATATATTGCCCTTGCCCCCCTCCCCGCGAGTCAGAGCTTCAAACATGTCCAACCCCCAGATGGTGCAAAGATAGCCAAATACATTAATGGAACATAATACAGAATCCAGAAATAACCCGCAAATATATGGAAAACTGATTTTCAGTATGAATGAAATGGAGAAAGGATAATCTATTAACAAATTATGCTGAAATAATTGGATATCCACATGCAAAAATATGAACTGGATTCTTACCTCTCACCACCTACAAAAATTAACTCAAACTGATCATGGACACATATGTAAACATTCTTATCTTCAGTCTTCTAAATGTAACATGCCTCTTTTCTCTGTCCCTTTTTTAGATTTTCCTATTATTTATTACTTTTTTCAGAATTTGTTTATGATGTGCCTTGGTGTAGTGTTCTTCATGTTTCTTGTGGTTGGTGTTTGCTGAGATTTGTGGATTCGTGGGTTTATATTTTTTATCAAATATGAAAAAAATGGCCATTATTGTGTCACATAATTTTTCCCTTCCCCCCATTTTCAGAGACTCTAATTATTTGTATATTAGGCCACTTGAAGTTGCTCTATAGCTCAGTGATGCTCTGGTATTGTTTTCATTTTTTATTAAATAAAATTTCAAAATATTAAGGGTGTATAAATTTTTTTTTACATGGATAGCTTTTGTAATTCTTGAGTCAGGGATATATGTGTGCCCATCACCAACATAGTGTTCATTGTACCTGTTAAGTAGATTTTTGCCCCTCCCCTCCCCCTTCCTCCCCCTTCCTCCCCCTTGCTTGATTTCTAATGACTGTTACCTCCCTCTGTACACATGTGTGCCCCTTGGTTAGTTCCAATTTATTAAAGAGTACATGTAGTGTCTGTTTTTCTATTCCTGAGATACTTAGCTTAGGATAATTGTCTCCAGTTCCATCCAAATTGCTGCAAAAGTCATTAATTCATCCTTTTTATGGTATACGCATAGCATATTTTGTTAGTCCACTCACGAATTTATGGGCAGTTGGGTTGATTCCACATGTTTACAGTTGTGAATTGTGCTGCAACAAACATTTGGGTACAGTTGTCTTTTTGGTGAAATGACTTGTTTTCCTTTGGGTAGAGACCCAGTAGTAGGATTGCTGGATCGAATGGTAGTTCTACTTTTAGCTCTCTGAGAAATCTCCAAAGCATTGTCTTTTCTTTCAGCTTTCTACCTTGAATGGTTTCTGTTGCTACATCTTCAAGTTCACTTTTATTTTTTTCTGCAATATCTAATCTGTTAGTCAATCTCATCTTTTTAGTTTTCATTGCTAGAGGCTTGATTTGTATATTTTTATATCTTTCACATTTCTTCTTAACTTTTTTACCATATGGGGTACACAATTATAATCATTGTTTTAATGTCCTTGTTTGCTAATTCTGATATTTGTGTCAGTTCTGGGTTGGTTTCAACTGATTGACTTCTACTTTTATTGTTGTTTAAATTTTCTTAGTTCATTGCATGCCTGCTAATATTTGTTTGGAACCAGACATTTTGATTTTACCTTGTCAGGTGCTAGATATATGTGTATTCCTATAAACATTGTTGAACTTTGTTCTGGGAAGCAGTTAATTAGAAAGTAAGACCTTTGGGATCTTACTTTTAAGATTTATTAGGTGGAAGGGGGACATTACTAAGTCTAAGGCTAATAGTTCTCCACTTTTGAAGCAACACTACTGTGTATTCTACTTAATACGTTGTGAATTATGAATTTTTCTAGTCTGGCTGGTGGGAGCAGGTACTATTTTAGGCTGTGCGAGCACTGTGTTCTTTACTTTCATCCTTTTAGATCATTCTTTCCCAGCATCAAATAGTTTTCTCACATGCGTGTGCTGATTGGTATTCTATTGAATAATTGAGAGGGACCCTCTACAGATCTCTGGAATTATTTCCGTGTGTCTTTCTACTCACCAATATTCTGCACTATGAACTCTAGCTGCCAAAGACTCTCAGCTCCATGTCCTCCACTCAGGGACACTGCCGGGATCCACCTGGGTTCCCCCTCCTTTCATCACATCTTGGAAACTTTTGCAAGGCAGTAAGCTGGGACAATCATAGTGCTCGCCACCTCTTTCTCTTTTCTCCAGACTTGCTGTCATTTGTTGACTGATGTCCTATGCCTTGAAAGCTGTTGTTTCATATACTTTTGTTTCCTTAGGCAAGAGAATAAATCCAGTCACTGTTACTTCATTTTGGCCAGAAGTGGAAGTCATAATTTAAAAAATTCATTTAAAATTGAATTTACATTTAAGCAGCCACATAGCTATTTGAGTAGTTCACTTCTATAGGATTACAGAAGTTCAGTGAGACTGAAGTGCAGAAAGCAAGAAGCATGTCACTATGTCGCCAGATGAAGGTGCTCCAATCAAATTATTTGTTTTGGGTTCAAGTTATTTGTTATTCCAGTTTTGCTTAGCCCCTCTTGTCTTCCAGACATGAAGTTATTTTCTCAATGAAAAGCCCCATCTTCCACTGCTACTGCCTTATCATCTAGCACTATCAGTAATTTCATTCCCTACCTCCTCCCCCAAGATGAGGGTTAGTTTCCATTATATCCTCCATTGAGTCCACTGCGGTAGAGTAGCAAGGGCTGTGCTACCTTGGCCTGACCCAACTGGACCCTACAGAAGCTCTGGTCCCTCCTATCACTTCTAGATTCAGATGAAGTGTCTGGAAGAAGATGAGATCTCATTTCCATAATGGATGCCAAAGGGGTGGATAATACAATCTGGACATGCAGGCAAGTTAACAGCTTTTGAGTTGATTTTTCAACAATAAGCAACAGGAGATACGATGGACTATTCTGAGGCTAGGTGGTTCCGTTCCACTTGCCCACAGATGCCTAATTGATGGAGCAACTGGCTAAGTTTCCTTTAAGACTGTGGCCAGCTCCACAGCTCCTGATATTTGCTTTCCACCCTTTCTTACCTCACTTTTCTTTTCCCTTCACTCATGCTGTCCATGAGACTGAACCTCTAAATAGAACCTTAGGATATAAACTTTGTCTTCAGCTGTTTTTGTATATCATGGTCAGAATTTAGGACTTTAGGGTCCTGGAGAATTCTTGGAGTGTGTGAGGCAGGAGAGAATGTTTATAAACCACAAAAAAATATGGAGAAGGAGAAGATTAATTTGAATTTGTACATGTTAAATTTGAGGATACTATGGGCGATCCAGTAGAATGGATTTAATTCTGTCCTTGTGGGAATAACCATGCATTCAGTAACCTCTTTGTCTTCTCTGTTGCTCATCCGTTGGCCATCTCTCCACAGTTAATGGGGACAGGACTCAAGTCTCTTGGTCTTTTGGTTTTTCCTAGTAACAAAGCAGAGGCCAGGTCTCTGGTACTAGAAATATGTTTTTTGTTTTGTTTTGTTTTTTTTTTTTTTTTTTGCTTTCTGTCCCTTAATTCACCTAGATGCCTATAAACGGTGAAAAGTACTGCAGCTCTTTAGAGACCAACAGGTAATCTGAAACCTGCAGCAAGAAGTTGATATCCAGTTGTGGTTGCTGTGGCCCCTAATACAGCAATCTGAGCTGTGCCAACTTTACGCTACCACCACAGGTTCTCTGAGAGGCAACAAGTTGCCCAAAAGCCCACCTGTGTTCCCTGCCTCATTTAGTTGGGCTTTCAGCTCAGCAATGTTCTCTCTCTCCCGAAGAGTCTCAAGGCTCAGCCTATTCATCAAGCTCCTGTCTGCAACTTTGAGGATTTAGGTTCAATGCTGAGGAAGAGTCTTGTCTCAGGCATAAAGCTTGGGACTTTTGGGCCCTCACTGCAGGCAGCTATGAGGCAGGTCTAAGTTATCACTCAGGCTGAGTTGTTAAAGATCCGGAAATTGAAGCTATTAGTACCCCTGCCAAGCACAGCTTTTTGATCTGGAAGAATCCCAGCTGCGTCTTAGATAGATGAGTAATTGTCCACCCACACGGTGTTTCATCTGTAGGCAGGGTCCAACTACCTGTGTAAATAGACTGATGGGGCAGAGATTTGGCAAACCATCCTGCACATTTGTGTGGCCCCCAAGCCTCTGCCTGCCTACTTATTAGTCTAATATGCCAGGAGCTAGTCCCAAGTTGAATCAGCCCAGGGCAAAAGGACATGGTATTGGACCTTGTCTGAAGGATTTTGGTTAGCTTCAATGCCACAGATATTTGCAGAGTCACTGCCAAAGGCTGTCCTTGGTCCTTGCCCTATTGATGTTCACAGTTTAGAGGTACAGGTAGATCTATGGCCAGCTAATCATTCTATGAAGAAATTAGTAATAATTTCTTTCAGCTACAAGTTACTGTGGCAGCCAAATAACCAAAGGAATTATAATCCAATAAGGTGTCCTGGGGAAGTATCATTAGAGCTGAGTCTTTTGAGAAATGATACTTTAGACAGGTAAATATTAGACACAAGGCATTCCAGGTTGAGAGAACTGTGTAAGCAAGAGAAAGAAGTGATAAGGAACCGAGTATTCTTGGGGCCATGAGGAGGATGAAAAGTTGGGAAGGGAGGAGATGTGACAGCCAAGGGCAACACATCAAGAACCCTGCCGTCACACTGTCAAGTGTGTTATTTGGTATGTGCCCCAGAGCCAAGGAAGATGTTTGAAGTGGATGGAGTTGGGCAGAGACATGATACTCACAAAGATCTGTATTTTGGAAGAGTCAGTCTAGAAAATAGATTGTGTGGAGAGAAAATACAGAGTTCTATTTGAAGATGATGGCAGGATTTCAGCAAGAATGAGGGGAGTCTAAGGCACTGGAAGTGAGGTTGGAGCAGAGAGGGCAGATTCAAGATATATTATGGAGACATAACAGACAGGATTTTTCCTCCAACTGCAAAAGAGGGAGAGGAAGGCAGTTCTCAGGATACCTCCCAGAATCTTCCAAGAACATAAAGGCACCACCCTTGAAATGAAGAGTCCTGGAGGAGCAGTAGAGTGGACTGATGGCAGCAGGTTTGACCACATTGAAGTGCAAGGTATATGTTGGGAAGCCAGGCACACAGCAGGCAGTTGATCATGTGGGCCTTTCCAAGAGATAAAGGGCCCATGTGAAATGTTTAAATTCTTTCTAATCTGGCCTGCTACACTGTACTACCAGTGCTGAGCTCAGGAGGGGATTTGGTTGCTTTTTACCTGGTGGGGCAGAATGAGTGCATTGCCATTGGGACGGGCACACCTAATTCCAAAAGCCTTGCCAGACATCAGACTCCATGAGACTCTCAGCCTGCCCTAGTCCTGATCCTGGCTCTGCTAGGGAGTAATTTCAGTTAAACAGCCTACAGAACAAAAGAGCAACAGTTTTGTACATTTTATTATTGGCAAAACACCCCAAAGTAATGGGATGATTTGAGTAGCTTTTAGAGAACTTTGGGGGAAATTACTAGGACTCAGTAATGGAAAGATCAAACATCTTCTGCTGGGATTAAATACTTTCCCTTAGACCTTTGTAGAGCTGTTGATGGTCTGATGGGGACCTAATCAGGTGACTTATTCTGCAGAAGGCCTGGAGGCTAGTTAACATGAGCCTTCTTGGAGCGGGAATGTGGGGGTAATAGGTGTGGAAAAGAGGATAAGGAAGCCCCTAACTCCTGGCATCCCAGGATCCCAGGTGCAGAATGGGAAAGCCCTCAGATTTCACCTCATCTTTCCCCCAATTTTACCAGTAAGGACACTAAAACTTGGATAAGGAGCAGGGACTGGTAAAAAGCCACATAGCTAGTCAGGGATGAAATCAGGTTTGATTCCACGTAAGATTCCTGACTTGATGTTTGTGATAGTTAATTTTATGTGTCAACTTGACTGGGCCACAAGACACCCAGATATCTGGTTAAACATTTTTTCTGGATATGTCTGTGAGGGTATTTACAGAAGATATTAACATTGGAATTGGTGAATTAAATAAAGCAGATGCCCTTCCCCAATGAATGCGGGCATCATTTAATCTGTCTAAGGCCTGAATAGAGTGAAAAGTGGAGGAAGGTTGAACTTGCTCTCTGCCTGACTGCTTGAGCTGGGACATCCATTTTCTCCTGCCCTCAGTGCTCCTAATTCTTAGGACTTCAGATCCAGACGGGAATCTACACCATCACCTCTCCAGCTTTCAGGCCTTTGAGCTGAGTCTCTTGTAGATGCAGATTGTGGGACTTCTCAGCTTCCATAATGGTATAGTCCAAGACCTTATAATAAATCTATCTGTCTGTCTATCTATCTATCTATCTACCTACCTATCTATCTATCTTTGGGTTAAATCTTCCACTATACCCATCCTGCTGTGGCTAGTTCAGAAGCAATAGCCATGGGCCTATAAGCTCAAGTTCAAGATGCCAGGCTTTTTCCTCGCTGGACCTGAGCCTGTAGGGAGTGGGGACATGGAAAGAAGCCTAGGTAGTGCTTTGTTGAGAATGATGCTACAGGGAATTAGGGCCCATGGCCTCAGCATGTGGGAGATTTGCCCCCAGAAGGCTACTCAAAGTCACATCTTCCTAATGGGAGGCAATGCCAGGGGTTGGCCTTGAGCATAGATAATTTGAATACAGTACAATGCTCTACTTCATTAACCACCACTGACACTCAACAGAAAATCTATTTCAAACCAGTTTTATCTATTCTTTCTAGCCTCTGAAATAATCGTGTATTAACTTTTTCTTTGCTCTGGTTCTTTTTGACATGGAAACTTTCACTGTCAGCCACTCTTTCTCCAAAGTCTCCCATCTGTAACCCGATGGATGTTGCCTCGCCACCTTCCACTAGGTCCCTTCTAGTTAATCCAGACCTCAGTACTTGTGCCACTTCTCAGGAATCCTCCCAGAAGCACAAGCCCAGAGCTAAATGCTCCAGAGAAACTGAAGCATAACCCAGTTCTCCCAGATCATGAGGGAAATTGGAGAGCTGGGGTAGCAATGGTGGGCAAGGGCAGAACATCTGTGACTTTGGCAATGCCTTGCTGGGTACTTTCTGTAAGTCCCCCTCTTCAATTTGGGGGAGCAGAGAAGTTTGGGGAGGTGGTGACAGAGACCTTTGGGAGAGACTAAGGCTGGTTCAATGCCAGGGCACTGGCCCAGATGGGCAGTGGCTGACAGCAAGCACTGTCAAAGGAACAACCTGAATGACTTACCTCTACTATGTCTGATCAGCCCTTCTAAGACTTTCCACTGAATCCTGGATCACAGGGATGGCATCCAAGATGCCTGGCTCAGAGTAGGCCCCGTGGAAATGATTTTAGAATTAATGATTCTAGATGGACAGGACATGGTTCATGGACAGTCATTTTCATTTAACTTTCTCTAATTTGCTCTTCCAGGTATTTGCACTACATTTCATTTCATGTATTAATTTTGATACGGGGCTCTGGCTTATAAGTACTTAATGCAGTGTCTGGGGCATAGTAAGCAGTCAATGCATATCAGCTGAAACTATTATTAATCAGCCTTTTAGGTCTTGTTAATGGCCTACAGGTATCTTTAGTGTCCAACTACATCTTTTCTGTGGGAGGAGGAGTTCCTGGAAGACCTGGTGCTCCAGGCTTCTTAGTCTCTGGAGTGACCTCAGTCCTAACAGTACCCAAGGTCCTAGGAGCACCTGTCTTGCCCAAGGGCAGCAGCCCAATCCCAAGCAGGCATATAGAGACTAAGGGAGAAGAAACAGGGAACTCAATGCCTAGTGGCAGTAGGGACATGACATGGGGGCACTGCTCTGTCAAGTGCAAAACTCATCTTGGCCACAGGCACTCTCTGTGGCACCCAGCCCCGCAACCAGGACAAGGATGAGAAATTGCGTCTTCAGAGGGGCAGGAACTTGTCTAGGGTGTCACAGAAAGGTGTGGCAGATTAGGATAGAAGCCAGGCTGCAGCCTTGCCCACATCAGGAGGCCTCTCTGCTGCCTAGCCCCACTTTCTTGGGAGTTCTGCTTACGACTTTTATGGGAAGGAAAGATGTTCTCTTCCCTCCTATTTCACTCCTAGGCAAATAAAAGAACTTGGAGAAGGATAAGAACATCAGAAAAAACATAAACGCATCTCTTTCTACTGATAGTACCTTCTCCCAGCCTACTCAGCCGCCCACGTGACTGAAGCAGGGCTAAAGTTTGACTGTGTCCTATTCACCTCTCACTGGGCAGCACTATGCAGAGAGGGAGTCTCACCTGGGCTGCCTGCTTCTTATCTGCACCCTATGATCTTGTCTCCACACAGCAGCTAAAGTGATTTTTACAAAACAACATTTTACATCTCTCCTTAGAGTCCAACAGCAGCCCCCATCTTATTCAGAGTGAGCACCCAAATCCTTATAGTGGCCCAGAAGACCCTCCATGCTATGGATCCTGTTGTATTGATGACCTCCTTACTCCTCCTACACCCCTCTTGACACACATCACTCCTGCCACCTCCAGCCTTCTGGCTGGCCCTCCATCTCAGAGTGCACAAGGACCTCACACTTGCAGTTCATCTGCCTGGGACATTCTGCCTGTAGATGTCAGCATGACCCACCCCCTCACTTTCTGTGAGTTCTCTTCAAGTGGCCCCTCCTTACAGAGGCATCTCTTGAATGCCAGATTGAAAGTAACCTCCTTCAGATGCAGAGAAAAGGAAACCCTGAACACTTTTGGTGAGAGTGTAAATTAGTACATCCATTATGGAAAACAGTATGGAGGTTCCTCAAAAAATTAAAAATACAACTACCATATGATCCAGTAATCCCACTATTGAGTATATTTCCAAAAGAAATGAAATCAGTATGTAGAAGAGATATCTGCACTCCCATGTTCATTGCAGCACTGTTCACAATAGCTAAGATATGGAATCAATCAAATCATCCAGCGACAGATGAATGGATAAAGAAAATGCAGTATATATGCAGAGGGGAATGTTATTCAGCCTTATAAAAGAAGGAAATCTTGCCATTTGTGGCAACATAGATGAACCTGGAGGATATTATGCTAAGTGAAATAAGCCAGGCACAGAAAGACAAATACTACCTGATCTTACTTATATCTTGTTGAATGTTTGTGTCCCCTCCAAAATTATGTTGAAACGTAATCCCCAGTGCAACTGTATTATGAGATGGGGCCTTTAAGAAGTGATTAGACTATTAATCTCTGCCTTTATGAATTGATCAGTGCCTTATAAAAGGGCTTCGGGGGATGAGTTTGCCTCTTCTGTCCCTTTTGCCATGTGAGGACACAGCATTTGTCCCCTAAAGGATGCAACAACAAGGTACCATCTATGAAGCAGATACAGGGCTCTCACCAGACACTGAATCTGATGGTGCCTTGATCTTTGATTTCCCAGCCTCCAGAATTGTGAGAAATAAATTTATGCTGTTTGTAAATTACCCAGTCTGTGGTATTTTGTTATAGCAGCACAAATGGACTAAGACATATGTGAAATCTAAAAAAGTTGAACTCATAGAAGCAAAGAGTAGAATGGTGGTTATAGGAGAGTGGTAAGAAAAATGGGAAGATGCTGGTCAAAGGGTACAAACCTTTAGCTGTAACAAGAATAAGTACTGGACACCTAATATACAGCATGGTGATTATAGTTAATGATAATGCATTGTATGCTTGAAGTTTTCTAAGAGAACAGATCTCAAGTGTTCTCAACACACAAAAATTAGATTGTGGTAATCATTTCACAATGTATACAAATACCACAGTTTACATCTTTAAGATATACAATATTTATTTGTCAGTCATATATCAATGAAGCTGGAAAAAATAAAGTAACTTCCTCAGCCTCTCTCTATCATATCACCCTGTTTTAATTCTTTGCAAGGCAGTTAACACCATCTGAACTTTTTCTTGTTCACTTATCCATTTACTCCTACACTGGATGCTCCATCAGCCTGGGATCTGGAGAGATTTTGATGAGGAGAGTAGCCCATTCAACTGACAATGGATATGTAACACGAATGAGAAATAAAATCTAGTTGTTTTAAGCCACTGAGATTTTGAAGTTGTTGCTGCAACAGAACCTAGCCTATTCTGACTAATATAATTGTCAAGCCAAGTCATTAAGAGCTTCAGGGATACTTTGGAAATTGCAGGCAGAAGCCTTTCCTGAGGTTGTTGGGGGGCATTCCTGGATTGTTGGAGGTCTGCTTCCACACCCAGTGCCACATTGATGTCCAATGAAGTATATGATTTTCCCAAACAGGGCCCTATTGGTGTTTTGGGTGGAAGCATCCTTTTTTGTGTGGAACTACCCTTTATACAACAGGATATTTAGCCCCCCAAAATGCTAGTCATGTTTCCTTAGGCATTGTGACAGCCCAAACCACCCCTACCATTTTCAAATGCCTCTAAGGGGGCTATATGGCCCCCAGTCAAGAACTTCTAGCATAGATGTTTGAAGGCCTTTCCATTATGGCAGTCACTCAACCCTTAAGGTGAATCTTTCTGTGCAAAGGCTATGAAGGTACCCATTTTCAGACAATGTGAAAATAGTGGACTCAATGGTAGGGACAATTTATTATCTCTATTTTATTAATGAAAATAATGAAATTTGCAAGGTGAAGTGACTTGTCTGAGGTCACAGAGCTCATGAGTAGATTCAAGTCTTCTGGCTTTTGGTTCACTGTACACTCTGTCCTGACATGTGTGCCCAAGGGCCCCCAGAGCAGCTGGATATGAATGAAGTCTCAGCGGTAAGGCTTAACTCCTTGAGTGAAGAGTGAAAACCCAAATCTCCTCATCTTGATCCTCCAACTGGGAACTAAAGCCCTGCAGGCAGGAACAGTTTGAGAACAGTTCACGTCCAGAGAATGCCAGGTCCCCCTTGTAGTCTCACTGTAAATATCAATTCCTTGGGGTTGGTGGAGGGAGGGTGCTGCTTTTTCCTCCCAGACCATGTAACTCCCCTGTGCCACTGTTATACACTTCATAGCATCCTGTTCTTCCCCTCCATGGCTCTCATGTCACTTACCATTGCTTTTTAGTGTCAGTTACCATCCCTCCCTCCTCTCCCCATGAACACAAGGAAGGGGTGAGCTCTGTGAGGGTGGGGGCCTGATCCATCCTGTTTACTTACATATTTCCAGTCTCTGACACAGTGTTTGGCACATAGTAAGTGCTTGCAGTTGTCATTAGTGCTGTTCTTCAGCTATTTCTGGCTTCTGCACTCAGGATATGTGGTAAGATTCAGGCTTCCAGCATTATAGTAATGAATACGTACTGTGTGAGACATAAGTCTTTGTTTAAAATAAGCTATTAATACTGTGGGACATTGTTTATCACTGCAGTATAATCTGGAATATCCTGACTGATGCAGTATGCAATAGATCTCCATGGAAAGAATGGCTATTTACCATATTGACTTAAATATGGGGGCCAAAACTGATAAGAACACAGAAACTTGTAAGAAAACAATAGAAGGTACAGAGGATACCCTTCTGAAAAGAGTTACAGAATAAGTAAAATAGAAAATTACACTTGAAAGAATATAGGTTATTTATAAAATCAAAATATAATTAAGATTGCTAATATCAAGTATTACTGGGCTCAAACTAGGGATTAACAGAAATGGAGAATGATCTAGAAAGTTTAATGCATTGCTATGACTTGGTTAAAGGGTAATGTAGACTATTAGAAAGATATGGATGAAGTGGAGACAGAAGTGGAGAGTAAAAATGCAAGAAGAATGTTGGTGGCAATGGCTAGGACCCAGGGAAACATCTCATAGCCTGTGTGACATAATATATACCTGCATATAAAAGAGACTTTTGTATGAAACCTTTCTTATTCTTTAATAAAATTTGATATCATGTTTGAAATTCTTTAATATGTAGTTCTTTCTTTTCTGCATGGCACGAGAGTGGCAATGGTTTGAGGTGGGGCTGGAGTATTGACTTGGAATTAGAAGCAGCCTGGATTTCTGGGGAGGGATAAAGGGATAGCTCCAGAAGCTAGAGGACAGAGAAGACTTTTGTAGAGTGGATGAAAGCTATTGAGGATGAGGCAAAAAAGGAGGGCCCCTGCATTTGAGTGTATTTGATTATGAGAGAATAGTGAAAGGGTGTCTCAGTGTCAAAGCCAGGTCATTAGCCACACCTTTTAGCCCTGGGAATGAGATTGCAGGTGGAGGTTACAGAAAGGAGGCAAAAACTTCCTTCTTTAAGTCATTCCTGGGTATATTTGTGAGTTGGTGAACAAGATCTGTGAAAAAAGAAGGGCTTTCTGTAGATATCTCTGGCTCCTAACTCCATCTGCTTTTTGTTGGGACCAACAAGAGAAAGCTCATGCACTCTAACTTTTAATTCGCTGGTCTCCTGGTATTCTGTAAAGAGCAGCCTGGGGTCAAAAGGTAATAGCCAATTAGAGAGTAGCAAAATCCGAGACCAGAAAAAAAAAACTCTATGTCAGTTAGAGAAGGATGCAGGGCTGCTGCTGGCTCTTGGCATAAGAATAGAATGTGCCAGGCAGCGGGATCAAGATTAAAAGGACCTGAATTTTCAAAACCCTGATGAGCAACGCTTTTCATTTAACAGGGATAAGCAGCAACCATTAGCTGTATGTGTCATTCCTCGCATCATTGTGTTTCCAAGGCAACTAACTAGATTACCAGGGAGACTTGGAAAGTGTGCATTGCTCATAACCTATGTTATCAGGAGTGGCTCCTACCCTAACATGGCCTTTGAAACCATACAGAATATGGTCTGTGCTTGTATTTTCCAGAATGCCTTGAGCCCTGGTCTGTATTCTCCAGTGCTCTGACTCAAAAAGTTGGTCAGGAATAAATCAGTGTGGGCAAGGCTGTCCCCTTACTTATAGCTACAACTTTCACCGACACAAGAAGTTACTATTTTGATTCAGGCAGACCTCCTTCCCTGATGCTAGAGACACAAGAAAAGTAAGACTAGATGAAGAGAGACCAGATGCTCCTAGGTGGACCAGAATAATCATTATTCATTGTCTGATCATCCTTTTCCTCCCTTTCTCTCTTCACCTAACTTCAGGTCAAGAAGAATTACTGCTGTTGGATGTTTCACTGCTAGAGGGGGTAGAGACTGAGAGTCTGCCTGTCTCACTCCTTTGGCCTGTCTCTTCTAAAACTAATATCCATTCCTGAGCAGTAGAGGAAGTGGGGAGAAGCAAGAGCACATTACACAGAATTAGCCAAGTATATGAAGCCCCAAATTTCAGAAAAAAGAATCTGAAAGAACTCTGGTGTGGCAGGAGAATAGAGCAGAAGCAAAGAGACAGGGGTGAGATGAAACTGAGGAGGTAGCTATTGGATGCCTTTAAGTATGGGAGAGAAATTATCTGATTTGTTCTTTAAAAAGATCACTTTGCTATGTGGAGAATGGATTTTTTGGGTACAAAAGTGAAAGCAGAAAGACCAATTAGAAGGCATTTGCAAAAGTCTAGGTAAGAGAAAATGGTGGCCTGGGATGAGATGGTGTCAGTTGGCATGGTGAGAAGTAGGTGGATCAGAGAGATGATTAAGAGGTACAATTGATAGGACTTAGAGATCTGTTAGATATAGTAAATGAGGGTGAGAGAGACAAGTCTAGAATAACTGCCAGGTTTCTGGCTTGGGGAACTTGGTGGAAGGTGGTAAAGCTTACTGAGATGGAAAAAACTTGGTAAGAGGGTTGCTGAATTGTTTGGTATATTGAGAAGTTACAACTAACTCAAATCCTTCATGCGTGTCATATCATCACATATCAAGAAGCATGTGTTCAGTGTCCATAAAAAATGGCTTTCTAAAATACTTTGAAACATTTCCTCTGAGCCAATTCTTACTAAAGAAAGCAAATCTATTTTCTTCAAGTGGGGCCCCACTATATCTAAAAATTATTCCCAAGTTTTTGTTTCACAGTTCTCTCTAACCCACAGTTTATAAGCCCTTCACCACTTAATCAACAGGATCCAAGATTGCTCACTCTGAAGAGAAACTGACTTTGATTTACCAGCTCATCCCTTCTTTCACTCAGTCAATGTTTGAGAATTTGCTTTGTGTCAGGATCTCTGCTGGGCATGGGGATATAGAAGGATGATATGGGCCATCATAACCACCCATCTAGCCATCCGTCAATCCATCCATTCCTTTCTTCAGTCACTCTTACTCTTCTATTCCATCACATTCTATAGCCCAGGTTTGCAAAGGGAGGGAAGCTCTGGCTCATAGGCAGAATGGGGTGACGAATGGGGTGAGGGAAAATTGGAGAGTGAGGCAGGAGGATGGAAGATCAGCTAAATTAAATGAACTGTTTAATAAAAAGGCATGACCCAAGGAGTTCATTCAACTCCAGTGAACAGATAATGTCCTTTGTTTGGACCACTGCGACAGCTACCCCATGTCTACTCCCAGCTTTTCCAATTCATTGTCCCTAGAGCAGCCAGAAGGATCTTTTAAATAGCTAAACCAATTCATCTTTCTCCTATGCTTAAAAGCTTCCAGTGGTTTCCCATCACATCTCAAATAAAATTCATCTACCTTTCCATGGACTTGCAGGACCCTTCCTGCCTCTCCAGTCTCACTTGTCACCAAGATTCCCCTGGGTCACCCTGCTCAAGCCCTCAGGCCTTCTTTCTGTTCTTCTAAGAAGCCAAGATTTTCCCCAGCATTTGCTCATTCTGTTCCCTCTGTTTGGAATCTGTTCCCCCTGATCTTTGCAGGGCTAGGTCTTTCTCATCACTTAGGTCTCAACTCATATGCCACCTCCCTAGGGAGACCTTTTCCGATCACAATATGTATTTACTAATTAATTGTCTCCTCTAACAGAAAGCCCAGCATGAGGTCTATGCTTTTCACTACTGTATCCCAGGATACTCAGTAGGACCTAGCCCAGAGTAGGTACTCAATACATATTTGTTAAATGAAGGAAGTGACTGAATGGACCCTTCTATTTCCTGCTGGAAGGTAGTTGTTAGTACTGCACCTCCACTTCACTGATGTGAGGCCTAAAGGAGTGAAACTACTTGCCTTGGATTGGAAGCCAGGTATAAAGCAGCTGCCCTGATTTACAGCTCTGATGGTAGGCAGGAGGTCTGCCTCCCCAGTTTCTCACACTGGACAGAGAGGTTTGTAGTTAGGAGTCACCAAGCTCCCTTCTTTTCTCTTCTTCTGCAAGCTCTAGCCATTCCCCAGGAATCACAGAGGTTAGTAGCCAAATTCCACAGGCCACTATGCATAAATTACCCAGACCAAGTAATGAATCCAGGGAGTGCTATCCAGCATCCTCACAGCCATTTAGAGTGAGAGGTTGGAGGAAACAGCTCATCCCTTCTGTTCATGTAGGATGGCTTCATTATGCCCAAAGAAATTGGTCAGTAATGGAAGACTTAATCAAGGTTGTTATTTAGCCTCATGCAGCCGGGGGGTGGGGGAAGTATATGAGCAAATGGAATTAAATTCAATACAATTAGTTTGTGAGTAATGAGTAAGGGCAGAATTTTTCATCCTGGTGGGTAATTTTATTGTGGGGGTGAAACTGAATGCCGGTGGCCAAATAATCAGAGCTGATGGCTGTGGCCATTCAGCCAGCTCACCATCACATGTGTACCTCATACACTCACACTCCAGGTGTTGGAATTCACCACAAAAGGGCCTCATTATGAGCTTAGAGGCCCTAAGCTAGGAAAAAGATTATGCCACCTCTCTCATATGTAATTAAAAATAATGGTATAGATATTATATAAATCATAAATTGAGTATAAGAATGTTCTATACAGTTCTGCTTTTGCCCATGATGCCCATAGGTAGTTATACCTATGTGCTTTGTTTTTTAAATGTCCTCTTCCTTCCCTCCCAAGCCAGGCCCCCACGCATGGTGGATCAGTGGAACAACACTGTCCCCAGTACTCTTGATTCCTTTGCATTCATCTCTTTCCCCTGCATCCACTCAACAAAATCCCAACCCTGGGCAGAGTAATAATCCACAATCCAACTTCCTTGCTTTTAGACCCAGCTCTGAGCCCAGCTGGGGAAAATCACACAACCATGATTAGCCTCATGATAACTCAGGGTTTGTCCTCAGCTGAGCAATCATTGCTGCCAGGGAATCCTTTTCCATGGCCATAGTGAATTTATGCCCCAATTTTCATCCATCAAATAAGGATAGACAGTTAGGTTGTCAGTGAGAGGCAAGCTGAAAAAGGTCTTGTATGATTGCAAAGAAACTGGCCAGCAAGACTTTCTGAATATTTACATTTACCAGTCACTGCTATAAACCCTTTCTGCTTTCCTCAAGCCTCCTAATCAATTGTCATCCTTCTTGCCTATAGAAAACAACTTTGCTTTTACTTCCCTGACAAAATTGAGGCCATCAGAAATTACATCTCTTAACTTCCTGACTCTGCCCTCTTATCAATTTATGACAGTCTTCTCTGACCACGTTACCTCCAGCTTAGAGATGGCTCTCCCTCTGTTTAAAGGTAAGCACTTCTCCCACACTCATATCCCTATGTCCTTAGTCCTTCCCCTTCTATCTCTTCATCACTCTTTTCCTCTTTCTCCTGCTTCTTCATGCTCCTTTCCTCTAACGTCTTCTCTACACTCAAAAACACATTCAAGTTGCTGTAATCTAAAGGAAAAAAAGATTCTCATGATTCATTTTTTAAACCTATAAACCTATGGACTATTGTTTTTCCTTTATTATCTAGCTTTATTGAGATATAATTATTATACAAAAACCTGCACATAATTAATGTACACATTTCGGTGAGTTTGGACATATGCATGCACTCATGTTATCCTCCAGCTGCCACCATTGTTTCTTTCCCCCATTCCTTCTATTGCCAAACTCCTGGAAAGAGATATGTGTGCTCATTATCTCCACCACTTACCAACTGCTCACTTACTTATCAGTCTTCTCTGCTACTCTGGCCTCTGCTCATCACTTCACAGAAACCGCTCTCAGCAAGGTCACCAGTGACTTCCAGATTGCTAAATCCATTGTCAAGTCTCAGTCCTCTTCTTACCTGACACTTTGGTAGCACTGAATACTGTTGACTGACCACTCCTTCCTTGCAACAGTACTCTTAGACAGACTATCTCTCTTCTCATTCTCTTTGGGGTTCACATTTCTTTTACCATCTATCCAATGTTAGACAACCCAGGTTTCCTTTCTCAAGTACATAACTTTTTCTCTGGACATTCTTCTCCACCACCATGGATTCATCCACCACTTCTAGGCTCAAGACACCCCTCCCCACGAAAATTTCTATCTGCAGCTCATAGCTCTCCTGAACTCCCAATGCGTATAATAAACTATCCCGTTGACTTCTCTAATTGGACATTCCACGGGCATCTTAAATGTAGCAAGTCCAAAATAAATTTGTCATCTTCCTCTTGCCCTGCCCCACGCAAATTAACTCCTTCCCTGTGTTTCCTATTTCAGTGATTGATTACATCATCTTCAGTCACCAAAGCCATAATTCTGGGAGGTATACAGCTAGTCATCATATCCTGCCAATTTCCCTTTGATTAACATTTCTCAAGTCTGTCCCTAGCTTTTCATCTTCACTGCCATTATCTTAGTCCAGGCTCTCATTATTTCTCCCCTTGACTATTACAACAACTACACCATGAAAAGCAGCCTGTGGAGGTATGGGTTACTTTAGTTTAGTATCTTTACTAATAAAGTTACTTTAGTTACTTTATTTTAGTATCAGTGGCACTTGGAGTCTGTAGGTCACTTAAAAGTAGATTAACACAACTCTGACTCACAGATTTGTTGGCCATGTTACTGATTTTACATTGTTTGGCTGGATGTCTTGGGAGCTCAGGCAATGTTTCCAGCCTATTTCCAAAAGAGAAATTCTGTAAATAATTCACATAAGAAAGAGGAAGCTTTCTTTTTCTATTATAACATTTCATAGTTCCCTTCCAGGTTTAGCCTCATGTCAACATTATAAGAACTAGCATCACATTTCCAAGAGAGAGGAGAGAAATCAACTGCTGCCAGAGTTACCTTTACCTTTACATTGAGTATGTGATTCCTGGGAAGTCCCTTCTGTCTTCTTGTGAGTTCTCAACATATTGTGACACTTTTCCTAGAAACACTGAAGGACCAGACACCATTGCACACAAGGTGTCTCTGGGCTGCCCTCTCATCTCCAGTATTGCTATTTATTCATTCAACAATATTAATTGAACACCTACTCCATACCACACAGAGTTCTAAGTGCTGGAGATTTAGCAGTGAAAAAAATAGAGGCAAAGACTCTACCCTCACAGAGCTTACCTTCTTAGGCTTGAAAGAGTTATTTCCATGTACTATCTCTACTTTGTCATCTCACAGTCTCTCTTCAACCAACTGTAATTAAGGTTTTGTCCCACAACTTCTGTAAAATAGCTCTTGTAAAGATCACAAATGATCAACATGTTGCCTAATCCAAGTCTCATTTCTGGCTCACTTTGCTTGACCTCTCTCTGCTGTATTCAATCCCCCAAGGTGCTCTCTTCCTCCTGAAACATTTTATCTCTTAACTTCTGCAACACTACAGTCTTCTGGTTGTTATCCTGATCTCTACATGTTGGAGTATCCTAGCCTTCAGTCCTCAAACCTCCTTATTTTTTCTCTCTGTTTTTGCAACTCCCTAAGAGTCTATCCATTTTAGTGTGTCATCCATTCCAATGGCATCAAATGCTATCTAGAAACTTACAGCTCCCCAGACATCTTCATACTCACTCATCCAACTGTCTCCTCAATATTTTCTCTTTGATGTCTAACTGGAATTTCAAATTACACGTGCCTGTAATGAACACCAATTGATTGTCTCTGTAGCATCCAGTATCCACCTGTTGCCTCCCAAAAGCTTCCTTACCTTCCATGATTTTCTGAGGAGATTGGTATGCTTCTGCGAAACCTAATTCCACTCCCACCCCACCCCTGCAATCTAGATGAGGAGTGTGTGACCTAACTTAACACATTCCATTCTTGAGGTCACAATGATTGCTTCCAGGACAAGCATGTGATCCAGGCTAGTCCAATTGCAGTGGCCTTCAGGACTTTGTCTTACTTGAGAGTTTTCTATTTTAGATGTAATCAAGCAGCTTCCTTGATTTACAGATGTGATGTGTGGATATGAGGCCTGCAAGTACTGCAGCAGTTTTGATACCATGAAGCAAGTCAAACTGACATATAGAGAAAAACAGTGCTGAGAGATTAAGAGCAATTGAGCCAGAGCTCTGATCAAATCATTCCTGAAAACTTTGTGTGCTGTGGAGTTTCTTTGAGGTCTATGAACTACTACAATACCTTTACCGTTAAAGCAAGTTTGATGTGGGTGTTATGTCACTTGAAGTCAAAAGAATTTGTTATATTGTGCAAAGAAGAACACTTGATTCTCCCTAACCTATTGTTCCCAAAGTCCTCCCCATTTCACTGAACCAATTGTTCAAGCCACATATCTAAGTGTCATCCCTGACCTCTCTCTCCCTCATCCCATATATCTAACCTTTTATACATACATACATATATATATAACCTTTTATCATCACTTCTCTTCCTCTCCCAGTCACTGCAGCAACCTCCTATTTCATTGTCATCCTGTTTCCACTATTTCCCCCTTTCAATCCATTCTCCACACAGCAGAGTGAACTTTTAAAAACAATCAGGTCATATCGCTCTCCTGCTGAACCCTTTCAGAGGCTTCCCATGACACTTAGAGTAAAACCCATACTCTTGGCTATGATTGCAAAGGCCTGCATAATCTGGCTTCTCACTACCTCCCCACTTACATCTCTTACAACTCTCCTTCTTGCTTACTCCATTTCAGATAGATTGTCCTTCTTCCTTGTCTTTGAATAAGCGGCTGTCAACTTCAAGGTCTTTGCACTTATTGTTTCCTTTTTAAAATCACTTTCTCCCAATAACTTTGTATGGCTTCTTCCTTCCCATCATTCAATTCTGAGCTCAATTGTTAATTCCTGAGATAGGCCTTCCCCAACCATCTTATACAAATTAGCCAGCATCTCTACCCCTTTCCAAACAATATTCCATTACTCTGTTTTATTTCTGACAAGCCATCATAATTGCCTAAAATTGTTCTGTTTACTTTGTTGACTTATTTGTCATCTGTCTCTCCAGACTATATTTTCAATTTCATGGTGGCAGAAGCTAAATCTATTCTCTTCACTATTGTATTACCAGATCCCAGTATGGTATCCATAATAGGTTGCTTAGATGGATGAGTAAGCATCCAAATGACATAGATCTGGCATATCAACCAACCAAGAGCAAAGGCAAAAGGGTTCTAGGTCATCACAAGTTTAATAAATGTGACAGTGCAGGAGTCTCAGAGAACAAGGGCAAAAAGTATTAAGCAGAGAAACTGCAACTCCAAACTCCCTCTCCCTCCACCAGCATATACAATTAAGCCACGAATCCAGGAAAATCTTCTCCAGTTCTGACAAATGACTCCTTAAAGCACTTACTGCGAAAATGTTGTTGAGGACATTGCTCACTATGGTCCATCTTATCCTCTTCATGAAGACCCCCAGAAGCAATTCCTTTCTCATATATTATAGGAAATAGTTTTCCTTCTGTGAGCAACTGGTTAGTTTTTATGTTTTGAATACTAAGGATCACATAATGGAGAGTTTTTCTCCTAACACTGGTTGCTAAAACATCCCAAACTAAGCCAAAAGTTTAGTATCCTATAGCATGCCTTCTATGTACAACTTTCCCCTTGGTCCATCCTTTTTCCCCCTAATTTTTATTTTTCCATAACCCAATGCCTGGATCTTTTTATCGTAAAAATCCAGTTGTGTTATAAGTGCTATTTAAAATTTTCTAAATCTCATTTTTTGAGCAATGGGAAGTACAAATATAAGAGAAAATAATCTCCTGAGCTTATTTTCTAGGTACATTATAGTCAGCTGTTGTTGGGACAAGAATCTCTTGAAAATGTAGCAAATAGGTGAATCAGGAGATTCTAATCAGTTGGTCTGTCTGTCAGGGGGTCTTGAAATCTTTATTATTCACCAGGCTGCTTTTGAGAACTCACTGTCCTTTCTGTAAAAAGGGAATCTGAAATGGAGCTAGTAGCTAAGGGACATACCTAGCTTACTTCCCTGGTTCTCATCTGGAAAGCAAACACAGGTAACAGTCCCTTCTTCTACCTAGCCCACTGTCAAACTGCAAACCAAGGTAAGTACTCCATCCTATAGGCCACGGGAAGCTATTGAAGAGTTTTAGGAAAAGTTACCCTACAACACATTACTCTGACTGCAGTGTTAGGAGCAAATTAGAGAGGAATAGGACTACAATCAGGATGAGTTACTGAAAATCAGTTATAATAAACTAAGCTAGAAGTGATAAGGTCTGTACCAGCCAGGGTCCAACCGGGGAAACAGAAGCCACTCTAATTTTTTATAAGAGGATAAATGTAGTGCAGGAAACTGGCTATATAGAAGACATAGTTACTGAGAAGCCAAATTATGTAAGATGAGTCAACTCAGAGATGAGCAACAGCAAGAAACCTCTACCACCTCTAGGCTGAAGGGACAAAGAATAGAGCCAGTGTTTCTGGAGTCCTGGGACAGGGTCACCTGGTGGAAACGGGAATCATGGAGTATGTGTTGTTGGAAAATGGAGTCACAGAAGAGACAGATGCAGTTCAAGGCAGACAGAGGAACAAAATGTATCCTTGGCTTCCTCCTTTGTCATAGCTTCCAATCTCCCTCCACGAGGAACAAGAGCTTAGGAAATGCAGCCTGAGAAACAGAGTGGAGCAGAGGAAGGGTGAAAAATAGCTTTGAAGGCAAACAGACCAGCAAAAGGGCCTATAACAAGATGTTGGCACTGGGGATGGAGAAGAGAAGATGGAATTGGAAGTTACTTAGAATTAAAATAAACATGAGTGATGAGCATTGATTTCCCATTCTGATGACTGCTGGATTAATCACAGCACTCTTATATAGGAGTACAGGAGATGAGGCTAGTTTGGGTCTTGTTGAGATGCCTGTTAGGGGAGAGACCTGGCAGACAACCATATTTTCAGCTCTGAAGAGAGAGATTGGGCTGGAGAGAGGGAATGAATGATATTAGCCAGGGAGTGTATGGTGACAGAGGAGAGTTTGGGAGGGTCTGGGACACTGTCCTGAGGAGCACTCACAATTCATGGTTGGACAGAGGAAACTGAGAGGGATTGGCAAGTGATAGGAAGAAAGTCAGGGGAAAGTGATGTGTGGGAACATAGAAGAGTATTCCATGGAGGAAGGTTCTAGGTCTTCTACTCCAGTGATTTTGGACAAACCCAGACCTCTCTTCTCCTGCATTCCCTTCCTCTCTACCACTGGCCTTAGCTTGTCTCTAACCTGGCACTGCAAGACATTACAAAGCCTTCCATTTGAGAGCCTGTAAGCCCTGCTGCCAGCATTGGCAGTGCCAAGCAACATCAACTGAGCAACTCCCCTCCTCTGTGCCAAGCAGTGTTCTGGGTAATGCTGGGACCACCAGGATGGCTCAGAAGCAGTTATGGCCTTCTGAGAGACTATTCAGTAGCCTAAGTGAAGGATCCACATGCAGAGAGCTACTCTAATACAGAAGCACATCCTGTGGGGCCAGAACATGAGTAGACGGATGTGTGAGGCCTTAGAGGGAGCTAGAGAGGGACATGTTTCTCTCAGGAGGTGAATCTCAGCTGATGCTGAAGAAACATGAGTCTGAGAGAGGAAGGTGGAAGTGCTACAAATAAAGCCCAGAGGCATGAAGGAAAGGGAGAAACAGGGCCTGAGCTGGAGCTAGATCTGGAGCAGGAGAAGAAGCAATGGATTCAAGCATGGGCCAGCAGGAGGCCATGAGACAGAAGGAGGCCAGAGCTTGGCATGGGATGTGATGGTCTGAAGGTGAAAGACAAACTGGCCTGCATGTCTTACACTGTGGCCTGGTTTGCTGAGTATTCCCACATGCATTACTCTGCTACTCTGCTAGAGCCATATGTCAACCCTGAATCCCCACCAGCCCAGCTAAAGCAACCCCCCAAGCACTTCCCACCACATTTTCCAATGGAATCTTCTTTGTAGTACTTAGCAGGCCTGGCATAATATATTTTGGTCATTTATGTATTCTGTTCTCTTTTAATAGGTTGTAAGCTCCCCGAGTCATTGTTTAACTGTACTCCTAGAACCTAGGACAATCTAGCACAAAACTGGTGCTTAGTAAACATTTGTTGACTGACCAAAGTTTAGAAAGCGTTTTCAGTGTGGTCCACACTATATGGCTGGGGAAACTGAGGCCCAGCAAGATGAAGCAGCTGTGCCAAGGCTGCATAGCCAGAAGGGGCCTGAGCTGGAAGTAGAACCCAGGCATTCTGATTCTCACTTTGCCCCATCACCATTACACAAGTGCCTCCTTCCTCCTATACAGAGTCAGGAGCCCAAGCTCTGAAATCCAAGGTGTGGTTCCAATCCTGGCTTTGCTGCTTAGTGGCTGTGTGACTTCCAGCACATTACTTCACTTTTCTGAGCCTCTGTTGCTGAGTGTGGTGAGCTGGACCTCTCAAAATTTCAGGGAAGACTCACTGAGTCCATGGGCACATCCTAAGAAAGGGGCCCAGGTTCCTGATCTGTGTGACTTTTGGCAAGTGGAGCTCTTTGCCAGAAAGACAGAGGCTGGTCTTGGGACCTCCAGGGGCATTCCCATTCCAATCATCCAGGGGTCTGTGGGTTTCCAAGAGTTGGAGAGGAGAGTGCCAAAGCCACTGGCGGAAAAAGAGCCTCTTTCATCAGACTTACCAAGGGTTTTGTCTGCAACATTCCAGCACTCAGACTGTGACTACAAGATGGCAAATAGCCTGTTGCTTGTGGCTCTCACATGGCACCTGGATGGAGAAATAAAAGGTTGATGCCTTTGCTCTTGATGTGCCTTCCTCAGGAAACCTTTGGGACCACAGCCTAGGTGCCTGGTATGTGAAGCAGGGGGTTCTCCTTCAGTAATGGAGTAGTATTGGAGTATGTTGAGGAAGCAGCTGGGAGTTGGGCAAGGTTGAAGTTCCTGGATCATAGCTGCAGGAGAAAGGATGAGTCACCAATATGAATCCAGGGAGGCCAGGAAGGCAGAGCCAGATTTGGGGGCAGGTTGTACACAAGAAAGGGAGAGACAGACTGTGATCAGGCCAGCAAGCTGGCCTTCTCTGACACCAGTGATCTGGTTTTCCTCCGGGATGGTTGCTGCCTGTGTGTGACAGTGACTGCCTTTCTCTGTGCCTGCCTACCTCTGTATGACTGAAAAGTGCTCCTGATTGGCAGATGCATACTTCTGCACTTCAGGTCACTTCTACTGAAGGGATGGTTTTACTGTAAAAGGGCAGGAAGACACTTTTGGGGATGATGAATATATTTTGTACCTTAACTGTGGTTGTAGTAGTATGGGACTATACATTTGTCAAAATTCTTTGAATTGCCTCTGAGTATTTCAGAGAAAAAGCAAGCAAAAAATCAATAAGAATATAGATGACCTAGACAGCACCATTAACCACATTGACCTAATTAAAGTTTACAGAACACTGCATCCAAAATAGCACAATAAACATTCTTCTCATGTTCATGGAATGTTTAACAAGATAGATGGTATTCGGGGCCATAAAATAGACCTTACAAATTAAAAAAATTAGAAATAATAAAAAGTATGTTCTTAGACCATAATGTAATTAAACTCAAAATCAAGGAGAAAGGTATCTGGAAAATGCTCAAATATTGAAAAGGTTAAAATATGCTCCTAAATAACCTATGGATCAAAGAAGGAGTCTCAAGAGAAATTTAAAAATACATAAAGTTGAATGAAAATGAAAATATACAAATAAATATTTGTGGATTCAGCTAAAGTAGTCATTGAGGAAAATTTATTGCATATTTTAAATGTTTATACTAGAAAATAAGATTTAAAATCAATAACCAAAACTTCTACCCTAGGACACTAAAGAAAGAAGAGCAAGTTAAATTTAAAGTAATTTAAGAGGACCCCATCTTCCTTCTCACACACCTGCCTCTTCCCTCCTTCCTCCCTCCCCACCATCACAGAACACACAGAGACTCATCATTTCACAAGTGGTTGATTTTATTTTCATCACCATCGTGTACCAAATTAGTGTGAAATTTGCCGTCCACACGGTTGGCCATTTCCCAGTGTCCAGACCTCTGTAGACTTCACAGATAAGTCTGAGGTCTCTGGCCTCACTCTGAAATTACTGGCTGCCCACGGCCACACTTGGAGTGGTGGAGTTCTCCCTACTCTCTGAGGCTTGCTCTAGCTCATTTTGACTGAATTCTTCATTTAGTGGGTAATCCTGACTGAATAGTGTCAGCCCTCTCCCCTCCTTGGGTTTAATTGAAGGGGTGGTCATTTTGGGAGAAGCCTTCCTCCTCAAAGTCCCTCGAAGGGGTCCTTTTGCCTTCCTGGTTACCTTGGGCACCTGCAAGGACAACAGAAAGATCACAGAAGGGCAATGTTTTGGGGGAAGAGGGTGGAGGGGGTGGGAGCATGGGAAGGGGTGGGGGCCAAGGGGGGTCTGTGCCAGGTGAGGGCAGGGGAGGAGTCTAGGGGGAGGACTCGAGGTGAAGGTGGGGAGGAGCTTGGGTGGGTCGCTCACCTTGAAGCTGCCTCTGGACCTGGGTTGACGAGGGGCCTTCCTCTTCTTCCCCTCTTTAACATTTGCAGGTGGTTGTTCAATGATGGTGCTCGAGGCTTGTGACTTCCGTGTCATCTTCACCATGTCAGTGCTTCCCAGCGTTCTATCCAGGTCGTCTGACCTCCCTATATACACGCTCCCCAGGATAGGGCCCGGCCACGCCCCTGAGCTTTGTTTGGTCACCAAGCCACTTCCCAGCCAATGGGAGCCTTGGGGGGAGGGGCTTTGACATCAGAAAGCATCATCAGGACATTTTCATGGGAAGGGGGAGTCTGATGAGGCCAGGATAGTCTGGTTGGAAAAAAAGGGGGCATTTTTTAGTACCCCCAAAGAGCTTTCCCAAACTGATTAGCACAGCTCTTTTCCTCTCACGTTCAACTTCGGTGGGGCACATGGCAGGGAGAAGGTATTTCCTTCAAGGTTTTCCCCAAAGTCCCCCCCTATTTCAGTGGTTCATTCTGTTCTCTCCCACCAATCACCATTACCTAGCTTTTCTTTGTTTTACCAGAAATTCCTCCATGGTAATATGGCTGCATTTAAGTCTACGTGAAGATGTCAGTCATTCCCATTTCTCTCCTAAAAAATGTATGCGCTTTGAAAACCACTCATTTCTTGGCTACTACCGGGGAACTTTTCCATCCCACTTCCTTTTCCCAGTGTCCACAGAGGTCCCTTCAGGTTCCTGCTTTCCAGTCTGAAGTCACTGCCTTCAGGCTGTCAGACTTCAGTAAAAAAAAAAACTTGCTCCATTGGGTATCTATCTTATTAACCCTGTTTCAGCCATGAAATCATGTTCATCTCAGTAGATTCAGTACTCAGGCTTGGGTTTTAACAGCGTAGGATGAATAAGGCAGATATTCACGTGCCAGAAGTTATGTGGGATGTTTGCACATAGGAAACTACAACCTAAGACTGATGAGTTCATGGAATAGGTTGGAGTTGGATAGGATTGTTCAACATTGTAGTTGAGGTTCTGTCCAGTGTAACAAGTTAAAAAGAGGCCTCTGGATTGGAAAGGGAGAAGTAAAATTATATTTATTTACAGGAAATATGAATGTATGCAGACAATTCCATCAATCTAAAAAATGCTTCTAGAACTAATCATTGAGTTTAACAATGTCACTGGATACAAGATCATTATATTTGTACTTTTATAGTAGCAAGGAGCAGTTGAAAATTGAAAGAAAATATATACGATTTAAAAAATAGCATTAGAACATGTGAATTAAAAGTGATAAATATGGCAAAAGACGTAGATCTGCTCATTAAAAACTATAAAACATTATAGAGATAAATTAATGAAGATATAAATAAATAGAGATATGAACTTTGTTCATGAGTCAGAAAACTGAATATTGTTAAGATGTCAATTCTCCCCAAATTCAATGATAGATTCAATGCAATGCAAATCAAAATTCCAGAATGTTTTTTTTTTTACAGAAATTGGGAGGCTGATTCTAACATTCATATAGAAGTGCAAAGGACCTAGAAAGACCTAGCCAAAGAATACTTTCAAAAATAGAACAAAGTTGGACGGGCTATGCTACTTCATTTCAAGGCTTATAAACTAACAATAATCAGGATAGTGTAGTATTGTCACAATTACAGAAATACATCAATGTAAAAGAATGAAGTCCAGGAAAGTGTCCACATGCATATGCATTTATAGACAAGTAGTGATTAATAAAGATGCAAATGAAGATCAGAGGAGAGAAAGGACAGTCTTTTTGACAACTGGGTCTGGAACAATTGGATATCCACACACAAAAACTGAATTTAAATCCCTATCTATCTCTCCATCTACCTAAAGAGAAAGAGAAAGAAAGATATTTTAAGGAATCGGCTCAAGTGATTATGAGGTCTGGCACAAATGAATCTGTAGGGCAGACCAGCAGGCTGGAAATTAACACAAACATTTTTATATTACAGCCTTGCAGCAGAATTCCTTCTCCAGGAAACCTAAGTCTTTGCTCTTAAGACCTTCAACTGATTGGATGAGGCCCACTCACATTATGGAGGATAATCTGCTTTATTTAAAGTTAACTGATTGTAAACACATCTACAAAATACCTTCAGAGCAATATCTAGACTAGTGTTTGACTACGCAACTGAATATTAAACCCCAGATAAGTTGAAACATAACACTAACCATCACACATACCGTGGACCATATAAAAATGTAACTCAAAAGGAATCACAGGCCTAAATGTCAAAATTAATTTTTTTTTCTGGGAGAAAATAGAAGAAAAAATTTGTTACCTTGGGTTATGTTTAGTGGGCTGCCATAACAAAATGCCATAGACTGAGTGGCTGAAACAACATAAATTTGTTTTTTCACAGTTTTGGAGGCAAGAAGGCACAGATAAAGGTCTGGCAGGGTCAGTTTCTGGCGAGGGCTTTATTTCAGGCTTGTAGATGGCTGTTACTCATTATGTGCTTTCATGGCCTTTCCTCAGTGCAGGCACATGGAGAGAAGGAGAGAGGGGGAGAGGAGAGAGAGCAAGAGCGTGCACAAGAGTGTGCACACACACACACAAGAACACTCTCTTGTGTTTCTTCTCACGAGGATGCTAATCCCATCAGATCAATGCCCCACCCTTATGACCTTTTTTAACCTTAATTACTTCCTTAGAGGCTCCATCTCCAAATACAGCCACACTGGGGGTTAGGGCTTCAAAATATGAATTTGGTGGAAGATATAAGCATTGGCAAAGAATAGACACATAGATTAACAACACACACTAGAGCCCAGAAATAGACCTGTGTACATATAGTCAGGTGATTTACAACAAAGGCACAAAGGCAATAATGGTGAAAGTATAGTCTCTCCAACAAATGGGGCCCAAACAATTGGACAACCGTATGCAAATAATAATAATAATAATCTAGACAAACTCTGCATACTTCACAAAAATAACTCAAAATACAGCATAGATTTAATTCAAAATGCAAAAACTATAAAACTTCTATAAGAAAACATAAGAGAAAATCTACATATCTTTGAGTTTGGTGATGAGTTTTTATATTCAACAAAAAGTACGATCCATGAAAGAAAAATCTGCCAAGTTGGACTTTATTAAAATAAAAATCTTATGCTCTTCAAAAGAGACTGTTAAGAGAATGGAAACAAAAGCCACAGAGTAGGAGAAAACATCTGTAGTACACATAGGTGATAAAAGACTTGCCTCTTAAGTCTCAACAATAGAAAATGACCCAACCAAAAAATAGGCAAATGATTTGAATAAACATTTTACCAAACAAGAGATACAGATGGCAAATAAACATATTAAAAATGCTAAACATCTTTTGTCATTAAATAATTGCATACTAAAATGAGATGTCACTATACACCTATTTAAATGTCTAAAATTCAACAAAACTTACAAGACCAACTGCTGGTAAAGATGTGGAACAACAGAAACTCTCATTCATTGATGATGGAAATGCAAAATGGTACAGCCATTTTGGAAGACAGATTGGTCATATAGCATTTATTGACACTTATTTAGTTTGTCATTTTCTTAAAGAAAAACCTGAACATAGTCTTATCATAAGATCCAACAATCATACTCCCGGGTATTTATCTAACTGACTTGAAAACCTATGTCTACATAAAAACTTGCATGTGAATGTATATAACAGCTTATTTCATAATCACCAAAATGGAAGCAACCATGATGTACATCATTAGGTGAATGGATAAACAAGCTATGGGACAACCATACAATGAAATACCATTCATCAATAAAAAGGAATAAGTTACAAGCCACACAGACATGGATGCATCTTCAATGCATATTGCCAAGTGAAACAAGCCAGTCTGAAAAGGCTAGATAGTATATGATTCCATTTATATGACATTCTGGAAAAGGCAAAATTATGGAGATCCCAGGATAGAACACAGAATGTTACACACAAAAAAAATAGCCATATTATAATGTATGAAACAACCCCAGTGAAGTAGGTAAGGGAAGAAGTTACTAACTTAAGTAATGTTGGAAATGAGTGAAATCTGTAAGACTAAAAGCCAAAGGGACAACACATAAACACTGCACTCTGATACAGTTGTTTCCAATGGGGGTACAGGGATATAGGTTAACAGATATGAATCTATTATTCATTTAACTGGAACTGAACTATTAATTAAATAGATGGGAGATGGTGGGAGCCAAATTTCTCACTGATGGAGTGGGAGGCTATAGATAAGCAAGGAAAGGAGGCTAAAATGATCCTGGTGGTAATGGATTAGAGTTGGAGACATCAGTATAAAGTTATGTTCAATTTAATAAAGAAACAGATGTTTCCATATATAAATTTAACAGACATGTGTATACATGTTATATACACACATATATTTCATTGTTCTGTCAACAGAGAAGACCTATAACTAACTACCCAGTAGCAATGAGCATACCAAGCACCCAGATGTAGATTTTTAGAATCATTTCCCAATAAGAGAAACTAGATATCTTTTGAGAAATGGGTGATTTTAGGACTGGGGAAGGGCACATGATGAGCCTGGAGTATCTTGTAGCCCACAAAATTAAGAGCTGAAGAATATGTTAAAGGACACCACAGTGTTGCATTCAGCAAATCCAGAGTATGGGAAACTGGAAAGAACACAATTACAAGGAAAAAGAGGTCATTTGGGGGGAACCTACAGATTAAAGAAGACTTAAAGAGCATAACAAAAAATCATTATATAATAGTACATTTGGATACTCATCCAAAGAAACAAAGTTTTTTTTTTAAAAAAGTAAGAGTCTGTTGGATTACTGTGTAAAGTGGTTGGACATTTAACAATCATTTAATTTTTTAGAAATGGTAACTATATTGAGTTTATGTTTGATTTTAAAAGTCCTTATCTTTTAAAAATGCATATTGAAATATTTAAAGAAGAAATGAGATGATGCCTTGGATTTGCCCCACCTTATTTCAGCAACTGAGATGTAGGTAGGGGGAGTCTAACTGGAAGAAGATTTGCCATGTATTTAAGGTTGTTGACACTGAGTATCAGATATACTGAGTTCATTATATTGTCTCTATTATTGTATATGTTTGAGGCTTTCTGTAATAAAAAGTTTTTATTATAAATATCATGCCATTAAAAGTGAAATCCTATGTGAAACTGACCACTTTTTAGAAATTAAATAAGTGACCAAGTTAGTCCAAAAAGAAAAACTTTAATGGAACTATACAAACTGAAACTGCACAGTATTCAAAGCTCAAGCTACTTTCAAATGTTTCAAGACATGGCACTTTGGGAGGCCAGTTTTACCAAATGGTCAAAGAAAATTAATCACCATCTTATCTCAACTCTGTCAAAGCATACAAAAAGATGGGCAATTGTTCAACTCATTCTCCAAGACTATCTCTTCTGCATTCAAAAAAAAAAAAAAAACAACGAGGACCCCCCCTCCCATGAAAAGAGCACTTGAGGCAAACTCTCTCACATAGCGGCAATTATTCCACCTAAATTAGTAGCTTTCTACTGTAGCAGAGAATTAAATGAGCAAGCAGGCTTTGCCCAAGGAACAAAAATATGACAACATAAGGGGGGAAAAAGTTCCATTATAATTCCTTACATACAAAATAGAGAAAAAGAAAAACCTGATCCTGTCAATGGGTACAAAAAAAGCTTTTGAAGGAAATTCCACGTGAGTTCATGGTAAAAACATTCAGTTAACTAATACTGAAATAGAACTTCAATTTCCTAAAATCAACAGCAAACATATTTAAATGCAAAATGTCAGAAAAATTATCATTAAAGTCAGGAACAAGATGTAGACGTATGCTCTCATCTCTACATTTCAAAACAGCACTGAGACACAAAATCAGAGCTATGCACATAAAAATGAGGAGTATGAATATTGGAAAAAATATAATGTTTAGTAACAATATCATTATCTATCTTGAAAATTCAAAAAATAGACATGTAGAATATTCAAGTGAATGAGAGTTCAGAACCAGGTGTACAACATATTACTAAAGCAAAATCAACATCTTTGCCACACAAAAGCAGTAACTAACTAGAACAATTAATAGATAATATGCCATTTAGACATTGGCCTAGGCAAAGAATTTATGAAGAAGACCCCAAAGGCAATCACAGCAGCCACAAAAATAAACAAATGGGACCTGCTCAAATTAAAAAGCTTCTGCACAGCCAAAGAAACTGTCAAGAGAGCATACAGACAACCTACAGAATGGGAGAAAATTTTTGCAAGCTACACATCCGACAAAGGGCTGATAACTAGAATCTATTTAGAACTCAGGTTTACATTTTTAAAATATCACTCTGGTTTCTATGTGGTGAGTGGATTTGGGCAGG
>CAUYPO010073918.1:0-30073 GCA_963574435.1 Cheirogaleus major
GAAACCAGCCTGAGCAAGAGTGAGACCCCATCTCTACTAAAAATAGAAAGAAATTAATTGGCCAACTAAAAATATATAGAAAAAATTAGCCGGGCATGGTGGCGCATGCCTGTAGTCCCAGCTACTAGGGAGGCTGAGGCAGAAGGATTGCTTGAGCCCAGGAGTTCGAGGTTGCTGTGAGCTAGGCTGATGCCATGGCACTCTGGCCCCGGCAACAGAGTGCGACTCTGTCTCAAAAAAAAAACAAAACATTTATTTTTTGAAAAACTAAGACTTTTAAATGTTTTCACCCTCTATGCTTTTTCCACTGTAAAATTATTTTAAACCAAAATATGTCAGCATTAAATGGTCATATACACTAATATATGCTTCTTAGATACCAAATACATTAATTTTGTAAGATATACACATATGTTCTATAATTATTTAAAATTAACTAATTAGAATGAAAATTAACTGATCAGAATGAGGCTATTTACACTGATCATCATGAGTCTATTGATATGTTTAATTTTAGAAATACACTGGATATTGAAATGAAAGATACCTATCCCAATTTGGCCAAGAGACAACAGCACCATCAACCAATCAAAATTTTTTGTTTCCTTCAGAATAATCATACATTCTGATGATTTATTTTTTTAAAAGCAGTAAAAGGTAAAGAAAAGGAAAAAGTCAGCAATAAATACCTCATTTAACTTAACTGTTACCCATTCTTTGATCTTAGCTGCTTTCTCTTCTATTATTTTAGCTTCTTGCATTCTTATTTGTTTCTGAAATAAAATAAGCAGCTTGTTTAGTTCAACATAAACTTAATGGTCTGGAAAAGTTACATCATAAATATACAAGGCAAATCCACTTAAAACCTGTTTCCAAGTTAATACATCTACCCACAAATTACCAAACAAATTTTAAAAAGAAAAAAATTATCCAGCATATACAATAATAAACCATTGCAAGTACTGCAAGTTTTAACAATTGCTATTCTCATTCCCTGAAAGATTATACGCTAAAATCAATCCACTGAGTTTATCAGCAAAATAAACAAGGGTCAACTAAGGTAGGGAGAGGAGAATAAGAACCTCCTTAGGAACGTAGCTTTTTCCCCCTCAAATGCTAGCTTTCAAAGATACAAGAAAAATAATCATTGAGAAACTATAGCTCACATTTATCAACCTTAAAATCTGGTTATGATCATAAAACTACTGAGAATGTGACTATCATATAATCACAATGGGTGAGGCCTGGGGGTAGTAGGAGGCTGAAAACCACTGACCTAAAGAAACACTGATCCCCAAGAAATAGAAAAAAAAATAAATAACAATCTAACACATTTAACAAAACAATTACATAGTGGTCATATTTAAATGATGTTATATGACCATTTAAGTAAATAACTCTAATATAATTTTAAAATAAAATAAACACTAAACTTGTTTTCATTAAAGTGGTTTAGAAACAGTATACACATTTATTTCTAAGCAGAAGGATTGGTGTCAAACAAAAATATTTAAAATATAATATTATATAAATATTTCAAATACCCTGACGATAACAATTTATGGACATATATGGCTGCTGATAACCAAGTGTTTCCAACTTAAATACTGTACTTAAACTCTAAAGTTTGAATATTAAGGAGCATTGTCACATTCGAAAAGTGTTTAATCTTGCCTTGGAATTTCCCCCAACTTAAAGTGAATACCATTTTGCTTGTACCTTTCACCAATAAATGTGATGCAATCCTATGGGCTGACAGAATAAGTAAGATTTCTAATCTTTGTGGTTATGCACAAATGAGTACACTTATTTAGAAATCTTTTGATGATTAAATTCTTCCTAACCTGCTCTTCGAGTTGCAGTTCCAAGTTTTGAATAATGTCATCTTTTTCCTGTATTAGAGACTCCAGATCTTGACACTTTTTATATAACCTTGTCTCTGATTCACTGGTTTGGATATTAGCTGCTTTTAACTTTTCTTCCATAACTTGTACCTAAATTCAAAGGACAAAATATTAAAATTGTGCATGTATTTAATTTATCATAGTGGGAAACTTAGAATTTTACTTTAATATTATATAGATTCCTAAAAGGTACCATAAAAGGAAAATATTAAACAGCAAGTTTTAACATTTAATAATTATAAAATCTGAAGACTATTTTGCCAAGTGGTGTTACCTTTGAAGTACATAAGAGTACATAAGAGATTTTCAGAATATTGTTATCATATAAAGTAATAATGTATTAATAAATGTTTCCCAGAGCAACAATAATATGCAAAGTGTTTATACAAGTATAGAAACAGAAAGTTTCCAGCTCTCATTTTTTCACATTTAAACTAAGTAGGAATATAAAGTAAAGAAGATGAGTGGTAAGATAAGACTCACATCGGATAACTTGGTATAACAACATATTTTGGAAAAAAATATTGAACTGAGAAGAAAAAGAAACATATACACAATGGAAAGGGGGGAAAAAAGAACCTTAAAGCCCCAAATGATGGGATCATAAAAAAATAAAAAAGTATGAGAGTCTAGATACAGATGGGGGAGTACATTCAGTGAGGGCTTATTGATTCATTCGACAAATATTCATTAAATATCTTCCAACTGCCAGGTATATTCCAAGCCCTGAGAAGGCAACAGTGAATAAAATAGATCCAAAAATTTCTTCCTGCATAGCAAATACATTCTAATGGATCAGAGAGATCATATGTAAATATCAGTACAGTACCTACACAAGTGATAAGGGTAATGGGAAAAAACAGAACAGGGTAAGAGAGATCTGGTGTGTGGCTGGAGGTTGAGTGATGCCTCAATTTTAATATCTAAGATAGAATGGCTCTGCTTGGAACCTCTGCAAAACTCATTTGGGCAGAGGAAATCTTAAAAGGGCATATCTACATATTGTATTGCTGACCTACATGGATTATATAAGTCTATTCAACTCATAGTAAACTTTAGATTTTACTATCACCACCTTTTAGTTCTCACTTTTCTCACCTTTCTGTGAATGACAAAGCTGATCCTTGATTGTAGTTGGTCTAGTGGATTGAATGTCTCACCAGAGATTTTACAAGGAGGTCCAAATAAGAGATGTGTGTAATATTAATAGTACTAAGAAAGAAAATAAAGTATTGGGGACTACATACAACATTAAGACTTTCGTCCTATATACTCCAAATAGGTAAGAATATAATTTCAGTAATATTTAGATTATAGGGGCAAAGAAGAAAAAGAATGTGACAGCATTTGAGAAAATTAAAGCTAATAGAAAGAAAAATCTTAAACTATTAAAAATACCTCTGAAAAATCACAATGAATCCTTACTTAATGCTCAAAAATATTAAACTAATGATGGTTTTCAGAAGGAAGGTGTAAAGATTAGTTTTGTCTTATTTTTTTAACCATGAATACCAGGTTTCATCTGTGGCTGCACTGTATAAATGTAAATCAACTCAGAAGCCAAAACTGTTCTATTTAAATACCACCCACATGGCAGAAAACTATGAAAATAAAAGCAGATCAAAAAATAGAATTAAAAGAGTATTCCATTGTCCAAATGATAATTTAAGTTACCTTAGATTTAGATTCTTTGACATAACATAGCAGGCTTTCTGCATGAGCAGAAAGACAAAGATCTGCATCAAAGACAAAGGTCTGCATCAGAGATACTGTCATGCAAAACAGCCCAAGCAGGACAGAGAATTGGACAGTAATCTTAAGATGGTATAGCCAGTTGCACACAGGGCATTCTGTAGCTGAGGAAGCAGAGAGAGAAGAGCAGAGGCCAAGTCCAAAATAGTAGTTTCTCTTCTGAGGACAGAGTAATAGAAGGTAAACCTCAAGGAAAACAAAAGTAACTGAGTAAGACTAGAAATAAATATTACCACAACTATACGTACAGTCTCCTTTTTTTAAGTTGAAGCAAGGCACCCTGGAGACATTGTGTTGCAACATAAAACTGTCCTATTATTACTTAGGAAGGGTCTATAGTTCCAGAAAACTATGATTTAGAACTACTACCCTGAAAAACATGTTCACTTTACGAATGAATGATACAGAGCTCCTTGGATGCATCTTTGCCATCTGAAACTTTTTAATTCGATCATTACTTTTAGATAAACAACTTCCCTAGGTAAGAAAAATATTGGCAAAAGTGGCAAAATCTCTTGGGGAAAGAGATCCCAAAGTAGTTACAGGAAACCTACTTAACAACTGGTCCTGTTAAGGCCAAGTTACACAGGATTCACCAGCCTTCCTTGGAGATTAGTATGAATAAGAGGTCTACAGAGAAGTTAAGAGGCCTGTAGAAAAACCAAGTAGCCTTTAAAAATGTTTTACCACAAACAAAAGGAAAATAGCCCAGTTCTTTTTCCATTCATTTAACCTGAACCATATAAGAATTCTAACTACTCAAAAGACTTACCAATAACAAATACCTATGAATTCAAATTGGTTGTTAAATACAATTTAACAATTATCTATGCATGGATACCCCCTAGTGTGGAATGCTTTGTGATTTTAGTCTACTTTTCTCCTTTACTTCTAGGACAGTCTCTAGTTGCATCCACCCACCTCAGCATACTCCTCAGCCATTTCCCCAGAACCTTCTTGATCCTGAGGTCCCTAAGTACCTGTTTAGCAAAAGGTTAACTCAGCAGACTTGGGATACTCAGATCCTGCACATTCCAAAGAAACAGACTGGCCCTTGACTGGCTCTTGGGAGAGACAACCTCTGAACCTTTGGAATATCCTAACAGATAAGACTGGCTTTGTATACCTGAGAACTTGGGCCACACCAGACAGTTTATGGTAACAACCTGATTTATGGTGAATGCCTGTTTTTGTTTACCTGGGTCCCTGGGCCATGCTGTATCATATTGACCTCTGGGGGCAGGAGTAGAGGGGGCCACTGGAGACTGAGTAACTAAGGTCAGTCATGTGGGTACTCCAGGCTGACTAAACTCCAATAAAAATCCTGGACACCAAGACTTGGGTGAGCTTCCTTGGCTGGCAATACATCATACATGTTAGATGGGAGGATTAAGCACGTCCCTGTGCAACCCTACTGCAAGAGGACAACTGGAAGCTTGTACCTCATTTCTTCTGGCCACCACCCTATGTGCCTTATTTTATTTTATTTTTTTTAGACACAGGGTCTCTCCCTGTCACCCAGGCTGGAGTACCATGGCACAATCATAGCTCACTGTAGCCTTGAACTCCTGGGCTCAGCCTCCTGAGTAGCTGGGACTAAAGGCATGTACCACCACGCCTTGCTAATTTTTTTTATTTTTTATAGAGACAAGGTCTCGATATAGGCTGACCTTGAACTCTTGAGCTCAAGTAATCCTCCTGGTTTGGCCTCCCAAAGTGCTGGGATTACAAGTGTGAGCCACTGTGCCCAGCCCCTTTGTTGATTTTATTCCATACACTTTCACTATAAGAGATGTTTCACCACCAAAAGCAAAGTTTCAATATTTGCTTTTGGTGGTGAAACATCCCTTTTTGGTTAATATAAATACAGTTATTTAAGTCTTAGGATATGGTTCTATGAGAAAAGACAATCTGAACTTAAGCAACGTAAACAACAGATAGGCCACAGTCCCATAGAAATTGTTAAAGATAGCAAGGGATTTGGTTACTTTAAGTTAATAACACTCAGTCTTGTAAAAGCCAAAATAGGAGACATCAGCAGTGCATGAGAATTCATTTGCATCCTGTTTATATTTCCTGCCAATTTTTAGATTGATTATAATTTACAGGAAATATTAATAAAATTCTTCTGTAGTGTAACAAAAAAGGTACTAAATAAATTTAAAGTGTTGTGGCCAAAAGAAATATCTACAGATTTTGCTAACTTATATAAATAGAAACTTTGGGAGATTTGAAATTCTCTCTCTCTTTTTTGTCTTGTTTTGATTTAAGGCAATATGTTTAAAATAACCAATCACGGTGTTTTTTTGCTTAAAGATGTAGCACATAGAATTAAATAACTTTATACCTGATATCCTCAAAGGACTACTTAAAATAAGGGTAAGTTCTTTCTGTTAAACTTATCAAGACCAGTAGTTGGGCCCTGATGGAACAAACTGCCATGGTTTGCTTTCCTTGCATTGAGAACAGGGATTCTTTTTCCAAGACTCTCCATTGGACTTCTTAAGATCCCGTGAATGGGTGGGGGATTAGTTGAAAATCACAAATAAAAAATACTTAATTTAGTTTAATTTTCAAGAACAGATTTGACACATATATGAATTAAGAAATTTATGTTTTTTATTTTTCTATTTTTTTGAGACAGAGTCTCACTCTGTTGCCCGGGCTAGAGTGCGGTGGCGTCAGCCTAGCTCACAGCAACGTCAAACTCCTGGGCTCAAACAATCCTCCTACATTAGCCTCCCGAGTAGCTGGGACTACAGGCATGAGCCACCATGCCCGGCTAATATATATATATTCGTTGTCCAGCTAATTTCTTTCTATTTTTTTAGTAGAGATGGGGTCTCGCTCTTGTTCAGGGTGCTTTCGAACTCCTGACCTTGAGTGATCCACCTGCCTCGGCCTCCCAGAGTGCTAAGATTACAGGCGTGAGCCACCGCGCCCTGCCAAGAAATTTAAATTAAGGCAAAATAAAACCATCTTCAATTTCTTTCTCTTTTTCCTATAATCTGGGCAATTAAAGGAGAGAAAGGAAGGTAAAGAAAAGGTAGGGAAGAACAGACAGAGACATACAGAGACAGCCCTGGGTTCAGAGGTAAAGAGAGACACTACTAGCAAAGGCTAAAGTTAGAAAGGAAAGACAAGGAGGGAGACATCAAAGTCAGAGAGGCAGATAAACTGACAAATGTGTGCTGCAAGGTGAGGGGTTGAACAGGAACATACCCTGCAGAAAAAGACAAAGATCTGGTATAGAGTGACAGAGGATGACATAAGCATAAGTGTCTTTCATAGAATTTAAGTAGTCTTTTATGATTTCACTGTTAATTATTACCTTTTTATAGGTACAAGTGGGGAAATCACTACTTGGTACTATCAGCTAATTTTGCTATAAAACTACTCTAAAAATTAAAGCCTACTTTTTAAAAAGCAATAACCTCCCTGAAGAAATAATAGATCTAAGCAAGATCATCAATGAATGTTAATATCACAAAGAAAAGATAGAGATTATATTCCTCTGGATGGAAGTACACTATACCACCCAAGAAGTCTTGAAAAAAACAAGAGAGAAAGAGAAAGGGAAAAAAGTAAGAGACAAGGAAAAAAATCAAGTGTTTAGATCTAACTATATTTTATGAGAAATACAGAGGTAAAGGAATGTGTTAAATAACACCATAGGTATGCAATCAGCAAATCCAGAATATGGAAAGCTTTCGAAGACAAATAATCCCAATTTTGTCAACAAATAAATTGAAAGAAAAAAACAAAAAAAGAAAGTGACCCTATAGATTAAAAGAGTTTAAGAATCAAATGAAATGTGTCAATCTAGTTTAGATCCTGATTTGAACAGACCAACTATTAAAAACAACAGAAAATGGTACATAAATAAAAGAATTAAAAAACAAGTACTCAAACAAATACATGTACACGTATGTTCATATCAGTACAAGTCACAATAGTCTAAAGGTAGAAAAAATCCAAATGTCCATTAATAGATGAATGGATAAACAAATCGTGGTATATACAAGGGCTGTCCAGAAAGTATCCGCCATTGTAAATATAACAAGAATGGTTACATGGCTGGATACTTTCCAGACAGCCCTCATATACGTGTATGTATACACATACACACACAATGGAACATTATTCAGCCATAATAAGGAATAAAGTATGATACATTCCACAACATTGGATGAACATTGAAAACATTCTGTTAGATGAAAGAAGCCAGATATAATAGATCACATATTGTATGAATGCATTTATATCAAATATCCGGAATAGGTAAATCCATTGGGACAGAAAGCAGATTGATGATTGCTGAAGGTTAGAGGGACAAAATGGAATTAAATGCTTAATGGGTAAAAGGTTTCCTTTTGAGGTGATGGAAAGATTTAGGGACTAGATAGAGGTGGTGATTGCACAACACTGAAATGTTCACTTTAAAATGGTTAATACTGTTATGTAAACTTCACTTTGATTAAAAAACAAAACACAGAAGCAATTATGAGATATTTGGGAAAATCTGAGTACTGACTAGATCTTTGACATATTGAAGAATTATTGGTAATTTTTTGGTGTGATGATGGCACTGTGGTTATGATTTTTAAGAGTCTTTACTTTTAGATTAGTTGCTGAAATACTCACGGGTGAAATTATACAATGTCTGGGATTTGCTTCAAAATAATCCAGTGCAGAGGTAGGTGACGGGAAAAAGTGAATGGAGGTATAGATGAGCCATGAGTTGACTAATTATTAAAGTTGGTGATGGGGGCTCATTATACTGTTTTTCTTTACTCTTGTATGTGAAGTTTTGTGTAATAAAGTTTTAAGATTTTCTTTTCAAGTATCATTAAGAAAATCAAGGAGGCAGGGCACAGTGGCTCAGGCCTGTAATCCTAGCACTCTGGGAGGCCAAGGCAGAGGATAACTTGAGCTCAGGAGTTGGAGACCAGCCTGAGCAACAGCAAGAGACCCTGAGCTTGGTGGCACAGGCCTATAGTCCCAGTTACTTGGGAGGCTGAGGCAGGAGGATTACTTGAGCCCTGAAGTTTGAGGTTGCAGTGAGCTGTGATGACACCACTGCACCATACCCAGGGTGACAGAGTGAAACTCTGTCTCAAAAAAAAAAAAAAAGAAAGAAAGAAAATCAAGGATTAGGACACATTTGGCTTGTTTAGAAATTTGTTAGGCCACTCAAACAATCTGTGTAAAATTCAGTCTTTCAGGTGAAAACAAAGATTTGGTAGTACTCAAGGAAGAAAACATGACAAATCTAGAGGAAGCATGAGAAATTTTATATATACTTCTTAGAAGAAATAATTTTGTATTTAAGCCTTCTGAAGTTCTTTTTTATTTTTTTCCCTTTATATTTTGCTTTCCTTTCTTCTAGCTTTTTGAAAATATACAATAAAAGACACTTAACTGTATTTACCCTAGAGTGCTGCAGAACACTAGAACTCACTGATTCAACTGAATATGAGTAGCTATGGATTTATCATTAGATAAACTTAAAGGCTGGGTGGGCCCATACAAACCATTCATTTTACTGCTGGCAAGGCCCAGAAAAGGTTAAGTGACTTAACGAAACATCATTAAAAAAAACAAAAAACAAAAGTAGTATTAAAAAATTGTAAAGTATGAAAACATAGGGGGAAAAAATCATTCCATAATTCAAATGAACCTAAATTTCTGTTAAAATTTTGAGGTGTTTCCTCTCAGTCTTTTTTTAACTCTTAGGTATGAGTTTTCCTAATATGACTCTAAGCATTTTTACATATTTAATACATATCCTTGGTAACAATTATCTTAATGGTTATTTAATATTTCATGGAGTTGATACAGCTCACTTATTCATTCCTCTAAAATGTAGCATTGATATTATTTCCAACTTTTTATTACTATAAATAAAGCTGCTATGAACATATTTATATATAAAACTTAATTATAGTTAGGATTATCATAAAAGTCACATTTGATTTTCTCAGAAGTCAGATAAAACTTCCTAATGGAAGCCATTTTTTTTTCTCTTTTGAAAATTTGTTAATGGGCAAAATAGAGTTAGATTTTCCATTTCCTCTATGGATCAAGCTCATGAACAGTCAAAATGATAAGATACAGAGGAGGGCTGACAATTATCCTTCTATTATGGGCAAAACAATCTTTATATGTGTAGAAGCAGAAAAATTTTAAACTAAAATTATACTCTACCTGTTGAAAAGCTTTTTCTGCTTGACGTTCAGCATCAATAACTTGTCTCTCAAGCTGCTGCATCTGTCAGGTGAGGAAAAATATAAATACTATAAAATTTCATATTTCTCTTTTTGAAAAAGCTTAAAAATCTCACAATGTTATCAATTCAAGAATATTTAAAGTAGTTCACTGGATATGACTTACATACTGCTAGTGCATTAAAGGCTCTTTGCCAAGTTAAAAATTGACCAAACAAAATGCCAAAGTTTTGATACTTTTAGTATAATATAATATATACCATAGGAGTATTCATCAGCAGAATTTTCTTCATTGGGAAAAGACTAGTGAACACATATTAAGACCAGTGAAATTAAGAGAAAACTAAGAGTTCAAATGTCATATTTGATGTGTTGATCAAAAAGTCACAATGAGGCTGGGCACAGTTGCTCAGGCCTCTAATCCCAGCACTTTGGGAGTCCAAGGTGGAAGGATCACTTAAGCCCAGGAATTTGAGACCAGAGCCCAGGAGTTTGAGACCACCCTGGGCAACACAGCAAGACCCCATCTCAACAAAAAATTTTAAAAATAAAATTTAAAAACATTAGCCAGGCATGGTTGTGTGAGTCTGTAGTCCCAGCTACTCAGGAGGCTGATGTGGGAGGATTGCTTGAGGCAGGTGTTCGAGGTTACAATCAGCTATGACCACACCACTGCACTCCAGCCTGGGCAACAGAATGAGACCCTGTCTCTTAAAAAAAAAAAAAGTAGTCATAATATCAGGGAAGTGGCGGACTCTCATAAATTCCATAGACTGTAAGTTTAAATCCAGATTCTGGGTAGTTTTATATTCTTACAGATTGATGGAAAGAGTATAGAAGAGATTATTTGATTAAACACACACCCACACACAAATACTAAAATGAATATTATTGAAAATTTAAAACCCTTAAGAAGAAACCAGGATGTGTAGCAGGTGTTGAATACATAAACCATGAGGTAAAACAATTTCAAATTCTTAGTTTTTCTCAGTGTTGAAGTCTGGCCAACTTTTGAGCCGTTTGTGACTCGATCTATGATCATTTTTCAATGTTATCGTTGGTTGGTCGTTCAGACGCCCAGAACTTCCGGTGTACCTCAAACTCGAATTAGTCGGGGTCCCACACACAGCGGGCGACACATCCGGCCCCTGCCCCGCCCACTTCTCGACACCACCGAGAAGCGGCCTCCCGCAGCTAGAGCGGCCCAACCGGGGAGCGCGGCCGCCAGCTGCCGACGCCTGGGTCACCCGACCAGATCCTGGGCTGCGCTTGACCGGCGCGCCGAGTCCTCAACGCCTGGAAAATGGTTTCTGATACTGGAGCCTCATTTTTAAAGGGTATGTTGCTTGGGAGCATTTCCTGGGTATTGATTACTACGTTTGGCCAAATTCACATGCGACACGGAGGTCAAACTGGGGACCACGAGCACCATCACCTTCGCCCAACTAACAGAAAAGATTTCTTAAACACTTCAGAAGTGACATTTATGGAGCTCAGTAAAAGTATCCGTGTTTTCTGTATCATCTTTGGAGAAACTGAAGATGAGAGTTACTGGGCTGTACTGAAAGAGACTTGGACCAAGCATTGTGACAAGGCAGAGCTCTATGTCTATGGTACTAAAAGTGATAGTTTGTTCAGTATAGAAAGCAATGACAAGTGGCTACAGATGAGGAGAACTTACAGATACGTCTTTGAAAAGTATGGCAACAACTACAACTGGTTCTTTCTTGCACTTCCCACTACGTTTGCTGTCATTGAAAATTTAAAGTACCTTTTGTTCACAAGGGACGCATCACAACCCTTTTATCTGGGCCACACTGTTACATCTGGAGACCTCGAATTTGTGACTATAGAAGGAGGAATTGTCTTAAGCATAGAGTCAATGAAAAGGCTGAACAGACTTCTCAATAACTCTGAAAACTGTGCAGATCAAAGTGTGATTTGGAAGTTATCTGAAGATAAGCAGCTGGCAATCTGCCTGAAATATGCAGGAGTTCTTGCAGAAAATGCAGAGGATAATGAAGGAAGAGATGTGTTTAATACAAAATCAATTGTGCATCTTATTCAGGAACATATGTCTAATAACCGTGGGCAAGTAGTAGAAGGCTGCTGTTCAGATATGGCTGTTACTTTTAATGGACTGACTCCCCAAAAGATGGAAGTAATGATGTATGGTGTGTACCGGCTCAGGGCATTTGGACATTATTATAATGACTCACTGATTTTCTTGCCTCCAAATGGTTCAAAAAATGACTGAGCGCTGGGGAACAATAGAATTGTCCTGTCTGGGAGCACTTGAAATATGGGTAGTCCAAATTAAGATGTGGTATAAGTGTAAAATACATACTTCATTCAATAATACACATATTAGAAAACAGTGCAAAAATGTAAAATATCTCATTAGTAATTTTTTATATTGACTCCACATTGAATTGATAATATTTTGGATATTTTGCATTAAATAAAATATACTATTAAAATTAATTTCACCTGTTTCTTTTCCATTTTAGTAATGTGTCTATCATAAAATTTTTAATTATCAATGTGGCTCACATATTTCTTTTTTTTTTTTGGTTCACATATTTCTGGATAATAAACATGTAGAACATTTGTTGTCACCATGTATGACAATTTAACTGCCTGTCCACATGGCAGCACTTTTTAAAGGCAGTTTATTGTAGGCATCTGGATTCTGGAAGAGGTTTCAAATATTTGAATATGTAAATAGATATTCCCCAAGTGCATTCTCTAGACCTCATATCATTTTTAACTTTTGTGAAAATATTTCAAATGCTTAATGAGTATTGTGGTTTAAAAGCATTTTGTTGAGTTATTTACTACATAAAAGCAACTGGACAAGCATTATGTCTTTTGGAATGTCTCTAGAATATTCCTTAAACCAAAGAGCCAACTAATAAGGCATATACCATTACCACATTTTTCCACTATTGGAAATATGCTGACAATTGTTACTTCTACAATGTATTATAACTACATTCTATTATCAGGGAAATTTTTGCCTTTCTAGAGCCTTTGCCTGAATTCAACAAAATCTAACATCCATTCATGACAAAATCTCATAGCAAATTAAGAATATAAGGAACTTCTGAAACCTAATAATAGGCATCTACAAAAAAACCTATAACTAACATCATACTTAATAGCAAAAACTGAATTCTTTCCCCCACAAGATTGTCTTCTTACCACTTCTATTCAACATTTTACTGGAGGTCCTAGGCAATGTAATAGCCATGAAAGAAAAATGAAAGTATGTAGACTGGAAAGGAAGAAATAAAGCAACATTTATTGACATGATATGATTGTGTACATAGAAAATCCCAAATAATTTACAAAAAAGCTAGTAGAACTAATAAGGGAGTTTATTAAGGTCACAGGACATAAGGACAATATACAAGAATCTGTTATATTTCTATTTAACAGCAATAAACAATTGAAATTGGAATTTTAAAAAACAGTATCATTTACAATAGCATCAAAATCACAAAATACTTATGGATGAATCTAACAAAATATGTGTAATATTTGTATGCTGAAACCACAATACATTGATAAGGAAAATTAAAGAGCTAAATAAATGGAGAATTAAACTATGAGTCAGAAGACTCAATATTATTAAGATGTCAATTTTCCCCCAGCTGACCCATCCAGGGACTGATTCCATCCAGTCCCAAAATCCTAGCAGGCTTTTTTTGCACAAATTAACAAGCAGATTCTAAAATTTATATAGAAATGCTAAGGATCTAGAATAGCCAAATAACTCAGATAGAAAACAAAATCAGAATACTTATAATACCTGACATCAAGACTTATATAGCAACAGTATTCGAGACAATATGATATTTGTGTAAAAACAGACATAATAGATTAAGGGAACAAAATAGTTCAGAAATATACTTGAAATATACAATTTAAATTTTTTTATATTTTTTATTGGTTTAATCTATCTTCATCATCAGATCATATAGCCATCACATACTGTAATCTCTAGTTATTCTGGTTGTCTGAACCTCATTCTCTAAATTTCTTACATCTCCTGGGAGCAACATTCTCTGAGTTCTTTCATATTTATAGCTGCTTGCTATGCCCTATGTACTTGAAAGTCAATTTTACTGAATACGAAATCTTTAGATCACATGTTCTTTCCTTGATATCTTAAACATGTTATGCTATTTTCTCCTGGAATAAAGCATTGCTGTCAGTGTAGCAACATAATATTATTTTCCTTATAAAAGGTCCTGTTTTTGTTTTTGCCTAGATACCTAAGGAAAGTTTTCTTTTTTCTTTAATATCCAATATTTTTACTAAAATAAGCCTTGAAGTAGGTCATCCTAGGTTAATGTTCTCAGGCACATGATGCACTATTTCAATATGTAGCATTGCACTTTTCTAAATTTCTGTAGTTTTCTTGAATTACAGTGTTTGCATTTGTTTCATTCCTTTGTTTTGGTTTCCTTCTTCAGGAACTTCTTTTATCTATATGTGTATCATCTTTGCTTATCTTCAATACTATTCAGCTTCTCAAATTCTTTTCATCTCTTTTTTTATTTTGATTTTTAAAGGTTTCTTCCTTTTTACCTTCAATTTTTATTAAAGCATTATGTGTCAAATTTATTAGTTCTTGTGTTCCTTCTACTTTAGTCTTAGTTTATAAAATGTATTCTTCTAATTCTTTGTTGGGTTCTGTCACCTCATTTCTGATTTTTCTAATTATGATTCATGCTATTCCTTTAAGTCCTATATCATTTTATTAATGTCGTTTGGTCAATTTATTTTTTACCACTACTTAAATGTGAGATATAATTCACATGCCATAAAATTCACCTTTTTAAATTGTACAATTCCGTGGTCTTTAGTATTTTAACAGAGTTGTACAAACATCACCACTATCTAATGCCAGAATATTTCCATCACCCCAAAAAAGAAACCCTGTACCTATTAGCAGTTACTCCCCATTATATTGCTTTGCATTTCTTTAAGTATGAGTGAGGTTGAATACCTTTTTACATGTTTATTGGCTATTAGTATTTTTTGTAAACTGTTCATATCATCTACCTGTAGGGTGATTACTTTGAGGCTGTGTATTTGAACCATTGTCTAGTCTCCTAGAGAAGTTAACAGATTGCTGGAATTCCATGAATTTCAACTTTGCCCAAGTAGGGGCCTCCGTCAGCCAAGGAGGATTGAGCAGCCTGTGAAAGTTCAAGAAAGGGACTATTCCTGCTGTTCTCTGTCCATTGGTGGTTGGCCCAACCAGCTGACTATTCACTACTCCTTGATAATCCAGAGTTCTAAAGTTGGAGCAGTCACTACCTTCTCCCATCCCCCACTGTCTGAATAACATCTAGGGTGGATATCAGGAAATTGGCCAGACCCGAAGCTACTTGATTCTTTGGGTAACAATTGCAACGACACAAATCAAGAAGTTTTGATCATATAATTCTACTTTGATCCATTCATTGTACTTTGAGGAATCTTTCCTGAAGAATTCCAATTATAAACAAATGCTATAAATGCAAGAAGTTCATTTGCAGTATTATTTAAACTAATGGAAAACTACAAACAGCCTCTATGTCTAATAATGGAACTGATCAGCAAATCACCAGTATTTATTTATTGAACCCTTTATGATTATAAATACAGAGACTAGGTAATGACTGGAAAATGCTAATGATAAATGATATAACATTTAATGAAACCAGTATATTTATACTAAATATTTATATCTATGTATATATTTTTTAATTGTACATCAACATAACCATAAGAATATTAACAGTATTAACAGTTTTGTTAAACAGCAGGCAGTATTGGTGATTCTTCTTTCCTATTTTTCCAAACTTTAAAAAAAATTAAAATATAATTTACATGCCAGAAAATTCGCCAATTTAAAGTATACAATTTCAGTGTCTTTTTTACTATATTTACAGAGTTGTGGAACCATTAGCACAGAACATTTGGAACCATAATTCCAGAACATTTTCATCACCTCAAAAAGAAACCCCATAACCATTAGCAGTCATTCCCGCTTGCCCTCTCCCCATAACCCTTTACAACCACTAATTTACTTTCTGTTTCTGTGGATTTTCCTATTCTGAATATTTCATAGGAATGGAATCATATAATATGTGACCTTCTGTGCCTGGATGCTTTTATTTAGCATAATATTTTCAAGGTTCATCCATGTTGTAGCATGTGTCAGTATTTCATTTCTTTTTTATGCCTGTATAATATTTCACTACATGAATCTACCAAATTTTATCAGTACATCAGGTGATGAGCTTTTGGGTTGTTTCCATTTTTTTTATAATTATAAACATTGGTGCTATGAACATTTGTGTATAAGTTTTTGTAGGGACTTACAAATTCAATTCTCTCAGGGATACAGGTAGGCGTAGAATTGCTGGGTCATATGCCAACTCTATATTTAACTAACTAACTAACTTTCTTTCTTTCTTTCCTTTCCTTTTCTTTTCTTTTGTTTTCTTTTCTTTTCTTTTGATTGTTCTCTATCTTACATGTTAGAGGCTTTCTTCAAATGTCTGGTCATCCATGAGACATTACTTAAGTTTAAGGATGAGGGACTAAAAAGCTGACTAAAATCTTTAGCACACATATGGGGTTTGTTGATCATGAACTTTAACCTTGGGTGATCTGGCTGGGCTCTCTGTTGGGGAACCACTGATGGCAGCATCACTATCTCTCCCCTCCTAGACTCAGAAGAGTCCCTAAAGACTTCCAATTTCCTCCTATAGGATAAAGGCTGGCTGCCATCATTTTGGAGCCAAGTAGGAGAAGGGAGTTGGGAATGACAGACAAGATTACCAATAATTATGCACACAGTCACTTAATCCCCATTTTTGGTGTAGCAGAATGACAGAAAGCATAGCCTAGAATAAGGCTTGGAGGATCCTGAGCTTCTCCTCCTAAGGGCCACATGCTTTACAAAACCCTGTAAAGACCTAGCAAGGGGTGTGATGAGTCAGATTGAAATAGTTGATGTTACTGGTAAATACGTGGCCCTTAAAGTCAACTAATTCCCTTAAAACTTCTCACTTACCCCTATGTGCCAAATGTCCAGCAGCTAAGCATTTACTTCCTCTTTAAAAATTGAAAAGTTGCTCTCTTACGAAACTGAATAAATTGTTTGAAGTGTACTAGTCCATCAACAGTGGCATTTATGAACTCCCAGCCAAACAGTATCCCACCCACTCACCCTAAAGCAAAGGTTGACTGCTGACCAGCACTGACCATTTATATATAACTGTTAGTCAGCTTTGCAGATGTCCCACTTTTAAATATAAATAGACCACCAAAGATCATCAGACATTTGAGAAAAGCTTACAACCTGAAAAAAAACAACAAACACAAAAACAGGAAAATAATCTCAGAAAAAAGACAATTCAGAGAATAACAAAGAACTTTTTAAAAATTTGAATTAGTGTTTAGGAATCAGAAACTTTCAAATAAATTACTTCACAGCTATACCATGAGACAGAAATTGTTATTCTCATTATAGAAATTAGGAAATTGATGTTCAGAATGAATATGGCTTGTACATATTTATGCTCCCAGCCAGCTGGGATTTCAATCTTCATATTCTGATTTCCTGGTGTCCTTTCATCTGAACCACAGCTACTCTAGAATTTATGAACTACACACACGGTGTAGTTCACAAAACCATATGAAAATCAGTCCCAAATACATAAAACCACAAAAATCTTAGCTGGATAGCATTTGTCTTTATTTCTGTCCTTTGCTATTCTTTCAGCCTAGGAATCATTTATTTGTAACTTAAAATTATAAGATTCATTATAGGAACAATTTTAAGTTACATATTTTCAGGGAACTTATCACAGAAAGAAATAGAGATATAACCAAAAGAGGCTAAATTTGGAATTTGAGATTCTAAAAGAATTCTACCACTGGGTAAGTAAAAGCTAAGAGCTCTCTCTCCAGATGTTAGGTGTATCATTTACTTACAGAACAATGGTTGAGGCAGAAATAATGAATACTACATAATAGAAACTCAATAAATGTTTGTTGAACAAACAACAAAAGTACAAAATGAATGAATGAATGAATCAAGGCTAACTCCAAAAAGTTATTTAAAAGTAAGAATAGGTAGGGAGCGGTGGCTGCTGTTCAGGAGACTGAGGTGGGAGAATTGCTTGAAGATGAGTTTGAAACCAGCCTGGGCAATATAGTGAGACCCCGTCTCTACAAAATCTTTTTAAAAAAATTAGACAGGCATGGTGATGCACACCTGTAGTCCCAGCTACTCAGAAAGCTGAGGCAGCAGGATAACGTGAGCGCAGGAGTTCAAGGATGCAGTGAGCTATGATCATGCCACTGCACTCCAGCCTGGGCAAGAGAACAAGACCTTGTCTCAAAAAAATAAAAATAAAAATAAAAATAAAAGTAAGGATAAACTTTGATAAAAAGTAATTTTTGATAAAAAGTACATTTTTCACAATCTACATTACAGGTCATAAATACTGAACACTTCACATTGCATTAATGTAAATATATGTTAAGTATATCCAGTAAAGTTCAGAACACTTTAAAACCAGTTTTAAATATAAGGGTAGTATGAAAAGCAATATTTTGATGTTGAGTGATTATTTGCTTTTATAATCATTCAAGCTGGAAAATAACTTTGCATAATACTCAAAAAACAATGCTGGAAATATGCATGTAATTTTTTACCTTCACAATTTAGATTATAATATAAACTTTGGGTCAATTTCATAACCAATCCATATTCAGTAAAAACAAAACAAAACAAAAAAAAACCTGGAAATAATCTACTCCCCATAGCAGCTTATGACAACAATAAATATTTTATAAACAGGCCACTTCTATGATAACAAAATAAAGCAGCAAATTTTAAGCCTAGTGTTTAAATGATTACTACAGAAGTGCCCTCTATAGCCAGAGTAAATTTAGCAACAAGTGGCAGACGGAAAATTGTCACTGAGCTTATAATACTCAGGGATCCTCTCATTGTTACAGATATTGTATACAAATAAACTTGTTTAACAGATTAGTAATTTAGGTAGAATAATTTAGGACCTTCACACTAACTGATATGGACAGCAATTCCCCACCAAGTATCTCTCTTCCTGATTTTTTCCCCATAGACGCCATGAAAGACTCTACCATCAAACTTTTTTTTTTCATTTTGTTATAATAAATAATATCTTCATCCAATAACCAAAAAAGTGACATATAAATTAATGTACAAAGTCCCATTGTTAGTATATGCAGAATTTCCATTAGATACTGTGAAATATTAGGTGGGCCAATAGAGTAACTGAGGGAACGTGTAATTTAAATATGTTAATCACAATGCTATAATGGACTGCTGAGGGGAAGTATATGCCATGCTGTCCAAGGACTTATTCCTATGTGTCAAATCTAGACTGCCTCAAGGGAATCATATGCACGAAAGAAATGCCAAGTTGCAAGAAATTCCAGATGGCAATGCTGCATCAGGTAAAGGTAGCGTTTCTAAACGGAAAATTCTTCATATTTTTCTCCCTTTCATTTTCACTGAAAATCTAACCCATAGGAAATAACATTTCATTTCAACTTAAAAAGAAACTTTCAAACAGGAACACTTACTATGCACAAGACCTGTGCTGGCACTGGAACACAAGAACTTAGAACTGGATGTGTTGATTTTTTATGTGCTGAGGGGAACACAACTCAAGGTCCGTAGGGAATAATTTAGGAGATTGAATCTGGAGTGGAGGAGGGAGGTTTGCTGTTAATTGTTGGGAAGCTGATGAAAGATGGACAGAGTCTAAGAGAATCAGTTCAAGGCAGTTCCACGAGTCATATTGATATGAAGAATGGGAGACATAAAAGTAGCCAATGCAACAGATCAAGAAATAAAATTTAGTGTTGAGAAGGGGCTGGGGAGTTAGTTCACAAGGAATTAAGATAAGGGAGTTTTATAGGGAAAGTATATGGAAAAACAACAGCGGCAACATTAAAGAGTGGTCAACAGATGCCAAGCATGTGAAGCAAAGGGAACCCTCATATGCTGCTGGTAGGAATGTAAGTTGGTACAGCCATTATGGAAAACTGCATGGAGATTCCTCGAAAAACTAAAAATAGAATTATCATATGATCCAGCAATCCTATTTCTGGGTACATACCCAAAAGATTTGAAATCATTATGTTCCAGGTGTGATATCTCATGTCTGTAATCCCAGCACTTTGGGAGGCTGAGGCAAGAGGACTGCTTGAGGCCAGGAATTCGAGACCACCCTGGAAATATAGTGAGACCCCATCTCTACAAAAAATGTAAAAATTAGCTGGGCATGGTACCGTGCGCCTGTACTCCTACCTACATGGGAGGCTGAGGCAGGAGTATCCCTTTGAGCCCAGGAGTTCGAGGCTGCAGTGAGCTCTAATTGCACCACTGTACTCCAGCCTGGGTGACAGAGGAAGACCCTGTCTCTAAAAAAAAAAAGAAAGAAAGAAAGAAAGTAATCAGTATGTGAAAGAGGTATCTGCACTCCCATGTTCATTGCAGCATTATTAGCCAAGATATGGAAACAACTTTAATGTCCACCAATAAATGAATGTATAAGGAAAATGTGGTATAGATTCACAATGGATTACTATTCAGCCTTGAAAAACAAGGGAATCCTGTAATTTCTGACAACATGGATGAGCCTGGAAGACATTATGCTAAATAAAATAAGCAAGGGACAGAAAGACAACTGCTGCATGATCTCACTAATATGTGGAATCTAAGGCAGTTGAACTCATAGAAGTAAAGGGTAGAATGATGGTTACTAGAACCTGGCGGATAGGGAGGGAAAATGGGGGGTTGCTGGTCAGAGGGTACAAAGTTTCAGACAGACAAGAGGAATAAGTTTTTTGTTTTTTTTTTCAAGACAGAGTCTCACTCTGTTGCCCAGGCTAGAGTGCCATGGCGTCAGCCTAGCTCACAGCAACCTCAAACTCCTGGGCTCAAGCAATCCTCCTGCCTCAGCCTCCCGAGTAGCTGGGACTTCAGGCATGCGCCACCATGCCCGGCTAATTTTTTCTATATATTTTTAGTTGGCCAATTAATTTCTTTCTATTTTTAGTAGAGATGGGGTCTTGCTCTTGCTCAGGCTGGTCTCGAACTCCTGAGCACAAATGATCCGCCCACCGTGGCCTCCCAGAGTGCTAGGATTACAGGCATGAGCCACCACACCTGGCCAGGAGGAATAAGTTTTGAGATCTGTTGCACAGCACGGTGACTATAGTTAAAAACAATACATTATGTATTTCAAAACTGCTAAGAGAGTAAATTTCAAATATTCTCACCACAAAAAATGGTAATTATTCAAGGTGATGGATGGGTTAATTAGCTTGATTCAGTCATTTCACATTGTGTGAATATAACATCACATTGTACCCAATAAATATATATGATCATAATTTGTCAATTTACAATAAAATAAAAATTTTTTTAAATGCCAAAAAAAAAAAAGCAACTTTCCCTTTTCCCTCCATGACTCAGAAAACTAACTAGTAATATTGTAAAGCAGGAAAACTGCTTAAATCTCAGCTTCCCTGAAGAGTTTATATTTGGCATACTAGGGATATTTCCAACACCATTCTTTAAATTCCTCTAAAGACCTCTCCCACTTACAGCAGCTCTTGCCCAAGACTTCAATAAGGCCTTTTCTTCATAAGCTTCAATATTGTAAGTTACTTGGAAATTGTGATGAAAAAAATAGGTGCAAAAATAGTTTTTCCAAAAGATCCCATGTATTCTCCTACTCCATTTCCAAAATATATAAGGTATATATAATTGAGATCCATCTTTAATTATAAAAATGCTCTGAGATATTTCACAGATTTTTCCTTAAAAAATTCAGAAATATATCTGCTGTCAATCTGTAATTACATTTAAGTCATTTCCTCGTACACCTAACCAGTGTGTCCACTCAGAAAGTTACGGGAAAATAATGAGTTACTTCCAGGTGCCAGGTACTCTATTAGCTACATCACAACAAAGCTGAAAGATAAGGTTTGATGGCAGCTCTGCTCTTTGTTATGTGTATGATATTGGGCATACTACTCAACTACTCTCTGCTTTAATGTTAATCCTTTAGATTGGGAAAATAATAATAATAATTACCTCATAGGGTTACTGTGCAGTTTAAACCAGCTAATGTAAGACTTAGGAACAAGAGTTGGCATCTAGAGTTAGCTGCTTATAGCCAGCACCAAAAATTTGGAACTAAAAACCAGAGCTGTTATAGGAAAGAGAAGTTGGCCACAATTCCTGGCAAAGAACTGAAGAATCAAATTAGTATTCTCTTAAGAATCTTCAGCCTTGGGCCTGCATCCATTTGGAAGGAAAGTATGAAGAACTATTAGGGAGAAGCCCTGGGCTAGACTGTTCCTAACACAAAACCAAAGGTTATGGATGGGACCAGACTAGCCTCTGGAATGCAGTATTTGGCTAGATTTGGCACTTAGAAACAATGCAATAGGGTTTGCTTTGAAAAATATGTAACATTACATAAAGTGTTATTACTACGTACATATATAGACTAATACACACAGATACTTGCCCCCAGGCAGAGGTGGATTTATTAATTAATATATGTTGCATGGCTGAATAGAAGAAAATAGATGAGTGGGTAGATATATCAGAGAGAACAAAGAGGGTAGTAATAAAACTAGATTAGAAAGGCCATATAGGGTGATGGCTAAGCATTCAGGCTTTAAAGGCAGAATGCCTGCATTTAAATCTTGGCTCCACCACTCACTTTTAACTCAGGCAAGTTAAATAACTTTTCCATACCTGAGTTTCCTCCTGTGTAAATATGGATAATATTAGTACCTACCTCATAGGATAGTTGTAAGGATTAAAAAATGAATATATAAAGCACTTAGAAGATTTCCTGGCACACAGTATCAGTTGCCTAATCTATAAAATGGGATAATAACATTTATTACTCCACAGGTTGTTGTAATAATTAAATAAATCCTATCTATAAAGTACTTAACACATGATAAATAAATATTAGATATTTTCATTAAAACATGGGTAGGTACTGAAAAATTTTTTAAACCTGAAAAAAATATTTCATAATAGAATATATCAGAAAATATTGTGAGAATCCTTATTTCTATTTTTGTGTTGAATATATTTACTGGAAAACCATGAGTAACTTGGCATACTTATCCACTTTCCAATGTGTAAAACACGTCTGAATAATTCCATCTCTTAGATCTGTGAAAGGATTTAAGTCACAGATAAAAAATACAGACCAAAAGAAAAAGAAGAAGAAAAAGAACCCACAACTAAAACAGCAATTTTGAAATAATATTCCTCTTAATACTCATTGGATGACAAAGAAAACATTAAATCTAATAGCACAAAAACCTATTTACAATTTTACTTATAGAGAAAACAACACTTTCATAACTTTAACAATGTGCACTCATAGAGAAACTTGCTACATCATGCTTTCTAATGAACAGAACAAAGGTTGCCATAAAATTTAGAAACCCAAATAAGCATACTTCTATTCAGATCATAAAGAAACCAATAGTGTACAGAAGTCAAGATAACAAAGAAAATTTTGAGAAGGACATTGCAGTCAACAGTGTCAACTGCTGAGAGGCTGAAGCAACAACTGGCAAGTGTCCATGTGGTTTATCAACAAGAATATAATTGGTGCCTCTTGACAAAATCATTGTATGGGGTGGTTGGGGTTATGGGAAATACCAGATAAATCATAGTAAACATGGGAAATGATTTTTATAGAGAGAGGAGCAAAAGACAAAGAACGAGTCACTAACTTTGAGTTAAGAAAACTTCCCCAAATTAGAGTTATTCAAACTGAAATTTTTTTCAAGCTATAATCTTTATTTTAATATCAACAAATAAAGCATATTGATACTGGAGATTTATTCCACAAAGCCTCTTACTGGGTCATCCTTGACCCAAAGTGAATAGGATAACTTTAGTCTTTCCGCCTAAAATACGTTAAAGCACAATAATTTAAGATGATATATATGAAAGGTTAAACTGAATGATGTCTCACTGGATTTTATTAGAATACTTCTGTGCTAAGAGATTCTTGGCTAGCAATGAGAGGAAGATTTAAGATCTTTTTTGAAGATGTGATACATGTACCAGTTTCCATCCCACAAAAGGATTATGCAGACTGGAGTTTAAGAAATCACTTGCAATTCTTCTGATCAGTTCTGAATGACCATTAATATGATTCATTCATTCATCTAAAAAGTGCTATCTAATTGAAACACAATGTGAGCTGCTTGTACAATTTAAAATTTTCTAGTATAAACATTAAAAAAGTAAAAAGAAATAGGTAAAATTAACTTTAATATGTCTATTTAACTTGATATCCAAAATACTATCATTTCAACATATAATCAATACAAAAATTATTGCTCAGATACTTTACATTCTTTCTTTCACACTAAATCTTTGAAATAAGTGTTTATTTTACATTTGCAACACATCTCAATTTGTAGCACATCTCATTTGAAGTGTTCAGTAGCCACATGTGGCTAGTGGCTACTGTACTGGACAGCACAGATCTAGAATCCAAGTTGTCTGGAAACAAGTACATGGGTTGTCTTGTTTTTTGGTTTTGTTTTTTTTTGAGACAGAATCTTGCTCTGTTGCCTGGGCTAGAGTGCCATGGCGTCAGCCTAGCTCACAACAACCTCAAACTCCTGAGCTCAAGCAATCCTCCTGCCTCAGCCTCCTGAGCAGCTAGGACTACAGGCACACACCACCACGTTCGGCTAATTTTTTCTATTTTTAGTAAAGATGGGGGTCTCACTCTTGCTCAGGCTGGTCTTGAACCCCTGAGCTCAAGTGATCCTCCTGCCTCGGCCTGCCAGCATGCTAGGATTACAGGTATGAGCCACCATGCCTGGCCAGTATTAAGAACAGTAGCTAGCATAAATTAGCCCTCAAAGTATAGTTGTTGAATGAATAAATAAATAAATCTATTGGTTTTATATAGATACTTGCAAAAAAATTCCTGTGATATAAATGACATTCTAATCACATCATTAGAATTATTAAGAAAAGTATATAAGTATATTAAACTCAATTCTAGCCCAGATGATGGTTTAGTAATATATAGCTAGTCAAGACAAATTCCTAAGTAGATATATACTTCAAATATAGTATAAATACATTTTACTATCAATAGAGAAATTTCTTCTATAACCACTTTAAAGTGACTTTCCTAAACATTTAGTAGATAAAAGGTTGCCACACTCCTCTAATAACATCAAATAAATTATAGCTTTTCTCTCTGAAATGCTTTCTTTCTTTTTTTCTGAAATTCTTTCTGAAATGAAATCAAACATACACAATTCTCACATATTCCACTAACATTCTCATATAAATATTTTTTGTTTTAATGTCTAATCCACTCTAATACCAGCAAAAGAATATACCAAACATAGCTTCAAACACTTGACAAAAGTTAAATTACATTCTTTATTTTAAAAATGTTTAATCCCAAAAGTACTGAGGTTATTTAATATAAATGAAACAGACCTCAAATAGCTGACACTTAATAACAAAGGTTAGGGAGAAAAGCTTACCTTCTCTGCTAAGAGCTCTCGTATCTTGCTTGCTTGAACTCTAAATTTCATGAGCTGGGACTCCAGAGCTACACATCTTTCTTTCCAATCTACGGGTCCTTCTGGCTCAGAAAGCTCTGCCATATTTATTCTAAAAAAGAAAGCATTCAAACAGCACAACACAATTAACATTCAGGATAATTCGTGAAATCACCCAATGTACACAGTCTAGTCAGCATCTAATGATATTCACATACAAGTTCTAAATTCTAAGATAAATTTCAGAACTGACTGTAGCTTATGGAAAGAACTTAGTGGGAGACAGGAGGCCAGAGTTGGAGGCCCAGCTATGTTACTTAACCTTTCTACGTTTCGGTTTACCCAATCTAGACAAAGGGGGATGCTAACTATAACAAACCATTCTTCCTCATGGGTATGTTGTAAAGAACAAATGAAATATTGCTGTTTCTAACAGAACTTTGGACAGTGCAATAGCACAACACAAACACAGAGTACTATTATTCTTTTAGCTCTGCCCAGCAGATAAGACTGTTCAAATCTATCAGCTCATAATTTTACCACACTCTTAAATTTACAAAAGTATCATTTTGATTTAATAGGTAGCATGATAAAATAGCCTAAAGAAATTTCATACCAGTGCTGCAATTATGGTTTAGATTTGTACTACAATGATTACTTACCACCACTCTAAATTTGTCTAAGTTCAGGCTAAGTCTTTCAAGCCAAAGTCCTTTGGCATATTTAACTGGGTAAGTTATTATAACCTTGACAAATTTGCACAATTTTTATTTTGTGTAAGAAAAGAAAACATACAAATATGAAATTTGGGCCAGGCGCAGTGGCTTATGCCCACGTATAATCTCAGCATTCTGGGAGGCCAAGGTGGGAGGACTGTTTGAGGACAGGAGTTTGAGAACAGCCTGGGAAACATAGGAGGACCCCGTCTTTACAAAAAATTTTTTTAAAATTAGCCAGGTGTGGTGGCCCAGGCTTGTAGTCCTAGCTACTCAGGAGGCTGAGGCAAGAGGATCTCTTGAGTCCAGGAGTTTATGGCTGCAGTGAGCTATGATTGCACCACTGTACTCCAGCTTGGGCAACAGAATGAGACTCTGTTTCTAAAAAAAGGAAGAAAGAAAAGAAAAGAAATTTGGAATCAGCTACATTAAGTAAACCCAGACTCAGGGGAGGACAAGAGGGAAGGGAACTGGTTTTGAAATTCTGAAGTGTTACTTGATTTTGGAAGCATGATTGTTTCTGGCTCTGAGATTCATAAAAGTAGCTTTACATGTTTGCTAATGTTTTATCAGGCTATTTTAATAAATAGCCTAATAATGTATTTCAGAATTGCCCTTGCTGTGAACTGATAAAATTTACACTAGGAAGGGATCTCGTGGAGAAGCCAAGTCCCAGTCATGCAGAACACATGACAGCAGAACTCTCAGAACCCAGGGACGGTACTACAGTTGACATGTACTATATTTTGTTCTTTTGTTTTGCAGAAATACAACCAAGTTAATTTTCCCAGTATTTAGTGTAATGTAATCCCTCCCTGATCCTATACCAATTTTTAAAGTTTTGTGCTGCTAAAAAACCCATTAAAAGGTTATTTTCCTAGCATAAATATTGTTTTGTGCTTAAATCAATTTTCACATTAATGATGACATTATAACTCAATAATTTAGAAATAAATATAAGCAGAATTGTTCTACAAAAGCTATAATTTTTATTAAGAGCACCCAGTCATCTGAAAGCCTCCAGATGTCCCTAAATTCTAGCCATAATTTATGGGAAATTTATAATTATAGAGCTGGAAATATTTTCTTTTCACTTCTTTGTTCTTATAGAATTCTCACCCCATTGTTTTCTGAGTCTTTTCCTAAGGATATTAGCCTGGTTAATGGCTTTTTTCATTATCCATATTAGCATTCACTATTAATGCTTCACATTAGCATTTACCACCAAAGATTTAGGAGTATATAATGCAAATTGTCAATCACAAACTTTTTCTCAATTCTACTGTTACTTTATTTCTCTCCTTATAAGCTTTAGAGAAAGAAAATACAGATGAAATATTTTTAAAAAATGAAAAGCAGTCCTAAAATAGACACCCTTAAGTCTTGAACCATTCATATCATTGCACAGAAGTACAGGGACACTCTTCTATCTTAAGTAACAAGAGGAGTCTATTTAATGTTGATTCATTTTTGCTCTACATTTAAATAACTTGTTTAAGTTCTGTAAAATGTCTACAGTTTTTAAAATAACAAGAATACATATTTTTTAACAAATGAAAATTCATCAATGTAATGCACTGTATGGATAGCATAAAGAACAAAAACCACATGATTATTTCAGTAGACACAGAGACAAAACTTGACAAAATCCAACACCCCTTCATGATGAAAACATTCAACAAACTAGCAGTTGAAGGGAACCTCCTCGCCCTGATAAAAGACATCTACAAAAAGCCTAAAACTAACATCACACTTAATGGTAAATGACTGAAAGTATTCCCCCTAAAAACAGGAACAAGACAAGGATGTCTGCCTTCACCTCCTCTATTCAACACTGTACTAGAGACTCTAGCTGGGGCACGAACATAAAATAAAAAGCATTCAGACTGGAAAGGAAGACGTAAAACTATCTCTATATGCAGATGAGATGATCATGTGTATAGAAAATTCTAAGGAATTCACAAAAAAAAACTATTAACACTATTGAGTTTAGCAAGATTTCAGGAAACCAGATCAATACACAAAAATCAATTGTTTTTCTACACACTAGCCAAGAAAAATCCAAACTGAAATTAAGAAAATATTCCATTTACAATAGCCTCAAAACTAATAAAATAATCAGGAATAAACTTAATAAAAGAAGTTCAAAACTTCTCTGAAAACTACAAAACATCATTGAAAGAAATTTTAAAATACCTAAATAAATGGAAGAGATTACATGCTCATATTTGGAAGATTTAATATTGTGAAGATGGCAATAGTTACAAATTGATGTACACATTCAATACAATCCCTATCAAAATTCCAACTGCATCTTTTATAGAAATTAACAAGTTGATCCTAAAATTCACCCAGAAATTCTGGGACAAAGAACAGCCAAAACAATCTTGAAAAGTTGGAGTACTCACATGCTCCAATTTCTAAACTTACTACACAGCTACAGTAATCAAGACTACATGTTTTGTGCATAAAGACAGACATAGATCAATGGAATAAAGCTGAATCCATAAATAAAACCTCACATTTACAGTCAATTGATTTTTGGCAAGAGTGCAAGATTATGGGGAAAGAATAGTCCCTTCAGCGAACGATGCTGGGACAAATGGATATCTACATGCAAAAGAATGAACTTGGACCCATACCTCATATCATATAAACAAATGAACACGAAATGGATCAAAAACCTACGTGTAAGAGCCAAAGCTCTAAAACCCTTAGAAGAAAAAGGTGTAAATTTTAATAACCTTGGATTAAGTAACAGTTTCTTAGATATGACACATAAAGCTTAAGTAATCAAAGAAAAAACAGATAAATTGGACTTCATTAAAATTAAAAAATTTGTGTTTCAAAGGACACTATCAACAAAGTGCAAAGATAACCCACAGAATGAGAAAAAATATCTGCAACTCATATATCTAAGGGACTTGTGTCTAGAATATATAAAGAATCCTTATAACTAAAGGGTTATAGTTATAACTAAACCCTTATAGTTATAATTAAACCTTTATTGTTTAGTTATATAAAGAACCCTTATAACTAAACAATAAAAAGACAACCCAATTAAAAAATGGGCAAAGTATCTGAATAGACATCCCTCCAAAGAAGATATATGAATGACCAATAAGCACAAGAAAAGATGCTCAATATCATTTGCTATCAGGAAAATGCAAATCAAAGTCACAATGACAGCTCACTTCACATCAAATAGGATGGTTATAATGAAATTAAGACATATAATAACAAGTGTTAGTGATGATGTGGAGAAATTAGAACCCTCATACATTGCTGGTGGAAATGTAAAAATGGTACAGTTTCTTTGTAAACAGTCTGGCAGCTCCTTAAAAGCTTAAACAGGGCGCAGTGGCTCACACCTGTAATCCTAGCACTCTGGGAGGCGGAGGCGGGAGGATCGCTCAAGGTCAGGAGTTTGAAACCAGTTTGAGCAAGAGTGAGACCCCATCTCTACTAAAAATAGAAAGAAATTAATTGGCAAACTAAAAATATATAGAAAAAATTAGCCGGGCATGGTGGCACATGCCTGTAGTCCCAGCTACTCGGGAGGCTGAGGCAAGCCTGAGGCAAGCCTCAAAGATTGCTTGAGCCAGGAGTTTGAGGTTGCTGTGAGCTAGGCTGACACCATGGCACTCTAGCCCCGGCAACACAGTGAGACTCTGTCTAAAAAAAAAAAAAAAAAGCTTAAACATAAAGTTACCATACGACCTGGCAGCTCCAATGTTAAATATATAACCAAGGGAATAGAATACATGTCCACACCAAAACTTGTATACAAATGTTCATAGCACCTTTATTCATGATAGCC